>JAQGBX010004868.1:0-14600 GCA_034698745.1 Megaphyllum sjaelandicum | reverse complement strand
CACACACAAACGTCCTTTTTGAACGACCCCTGAATCACACACAAACGTCCTTTTTGAATGTCCACCCACACGACCACCCACACTACCACACGGTTTCACGCACGACCATTTTGAATGTCCACCCACACGACCACACGGTTTCATTTTTATATATATAGAAGATGTACTAACTGTAACTCTGTGTTAACTAATTTTTGTACCCTTTAATTTTGTCTTGGGTAGGTGTAAGAGATACTCTGTGTATTCTATATCTATTCCTTTTTCCAATCATGATATAAAGCTATTATTATAATTCTTACTCGAAAACCAAAATGACAAGTTCCTCTCCTGGTTTCTCTCGTTCGCGTTACAACAAAAAAAAAACATTTTGGAAAATGTGACAAAATTGTTCATCAAGCTGTGAGCATCTTATGCACGCATGCGTTATATTAACGCGCAGGCGCATTGTCACGTGTTAACCGTTGTATACGACGTCCGCAGATTCCTTCACTCTAATAGGCTGGTGGATCTCAATATCCGGTCGCAGTTACTGTCACCCAACTGCTAAGGACGCAAACACGAACTTGTGGGTGCATCGCATCGGTATACGTGTTTTGGGCATAGCGCTGCCATTAAATAATCCACTTCCGGATAAATAACATTGCCGAAACGAAACCCGGAAGTGTGTCGGAGATTTGACGAAATAAAATAATGAACGGGTCGAAGAAAATGCCGGAAACAACGTATTTACACGAAACCAGATCTGCAAATAGGTTTATGAAAAAGAGGGTTCTTACCTATATCGTTGGTGGCGCCCCAGGTCCCTTGTTGCGCTTGTTGCGCCAAGCGCGTCACGGCATCCATGTACTGCTTGGCGGCGGAAGAAGCCCCTACAAATGTGAAAAATGCAATTTCATAATTAATGAATGCAATTTGGCGGACGTTTTTCACCACGCGCATATTTAAGACTGTAATGAATGAGTTTGTAGAGAGGAGCTACACCGAAGCGCCCTAATTATTCAAAGCAGCCTAGGTTCCCGCGCGACATACATCATCCCAGTATTGCACAAACTAATTAGCGGGGATTTTGGTAGACGATAATCACGCGAGCGCAGGCCCAATTATCCTCCTCGGATTTCCATTGTTCGCGTCCATGCATGTACAATTTACGTTGGCGGGCTTTGGTTGGCCTGGGTTCTGCCTATAAATCTTCGAAAACTGCGTCTGTGTTCGAAATTGGTCAGGGTAGGCGCACCCACCTGAGTGCTTTGAGAACATGTTATCAAGAAGGATCACGAGTTGGTCAGTCTGGTCACACTGTCACTCGCTTCTTGTTTTGAGAAACAAGATGGCTTCCAAAGCTGCAGACGGCTTTAAGGTTTATATATACGCAGGCATGTCAGTTCCTAAAAGTATGCGGTGAGCAGCGATGCGGTCAGACTGACTCCATTGCTGTATTCCATTAACAAAATTTTATAGGTGAATGTGCTGTAATTAAAGCAACATGTTCATTACTGTGTTAACATATGTTTGCGTGAAAATGTACTTTGAAGTCAATGTCGAACATGACCATATTGTAGTTTTGAATCGAAGGCCATTGGAAATTGATGACTTGTTTAACGTGCTAGAAATAGCTCAGTAGTGGGACGGACGGGAAATTTTGTTTTATTTTAAAAATATTGTTAAATTAAAAATTTTAAGTGTAAACAAATTTCTTTTTGTATTTATGATGTGCTTCATTTCGCTATTTACGAAAACAAAGTTTTAACGAACGTTTTTTCCGAGTTACGAACTAAAATTACATAATCCCTGTTTTTACTACCCTAATCCCTCGAATATAGTAATGTAAAATTTGAATTGTCTGGCAGTCTCTTTTTGGAAAAATGTGCAAAGGCTGGAAAGCATTTAAAGCAGAAATCTTTCATAACATCAAAACCATATATGAAAACTATATGTACCTATCTTGACTCATATGAATGAATGGGATGGCTGTCGTTTGCACGCAAAAAGCAGTGATAGATTTTGCAATACTGTTTGGAGGGGGAAAAGGAAGCTTTCCAATCTTTTGAATGGCTTAATGGCCATGTCTATATAGGCTATAAAAACTTAACAATAAAGCATAATATGGACTTTGTCATCTCAATGGTCAACGGTCATCTCTTCCTTGTTCAATGGTCATCTCTTCCTTGTTCAATGGTCATCTCTTCCTTGGTCAATGTGTTCTCATAGATAGTCGACATTACAATCAGTTCCAAATTTCCAGTGACACCACTATGAAGTAAAAAAGTCACCACGACGTTGCGAAACTATATAGGACGTTGGGAGGAGCGCAATGTAAATTAAGGGTACTCAAACAGAAGCTTTGCCAATCGCAATTTGATAGTGCCCATGTGAAAAGATGACCAAAAATGACGCCATTTTTATTACGCTTGATTAACGCATAATGACGTGTGATGACCAATATATGGTCATCGCACAACATTTTAACTTCATTTATGCTTAAAAAATGTTACTCCTTTTGATTAAAACTGACGTATTTCCGAATTGGTCATTTTTCCGAGCAGAATGATAAAAAAAAATAACGTTTTCTAGTATGTTTCCGATTTGGTAATTTTACTTCAAAAGATTTCTTATGTTTTCTGAATTGCTCAGTTATTAGAAGAAAATCATAAAAAATGACGTCATTTGTTTGAGAATTGACAATGCATCTTTTAAAAAAATACCAAAAAAAAACGTCCTTTTTCGGAGAATTGGCACCAATCTGACGCTATAATTTTTGTTTTGTAGAACTTCCATCAAGGTTTATCGTCATATGACGCTCTCCAGAGATTCGTTTACAGCGCGCCACCTACAGAAACTGGCGAATGAGGATAGCAAAAGAATGCATGCCTGTGCAACCAATGTACATTGTACGTGACAATATTTACATTTTAGAAAAGATAAGAAATGTCTTCGGAAAAATCTTTTGATCAAAGCCTAAAGTGAAAAGCGCATCTTTAAAAATGGCCGTCTGTACGGCGTTTCTTGGTACAATTTCTGAACATCCGTTTTCAGGTCATAGATGCCAGGCACGCCATTAGACATTAGCGCTCGCTTGGCGGGCAGCTCAAGATGGCTCTCCAGGGTCACGTGGCGGGGTCAAGATCTTCTTGGCGCATCGCCGCAGAATTTAAATACCAAAACACTTTCCAAATCCTCCCGAGTAGGGCTTACGGCGCCTACCCTTTAAACATAATTCATTCGAGAAGAAGAAGGGGGTCCTGGCCAGGTTTTCCCATTCGCCCTCTAATCACGTGCGTGGGTGCCAAAAGGGGGAAATCCCCTAGCACTCCATTAGTCATCCGCTGCTTGACTTTTACACCTGAATCGCCAAGTCGAGGCTTAAATCTGGCGCAGCGGAAGCTGACGAATGGCCGCTGAGCTTTTTCATGCGGAACTTAGTGGACGGCTGGACACGTGGTCAAGACGTTGAAAAATGGCGCCGGCAGGGGAAAAGTTGCAACGCGCAGACAGGTTACTAAGTAATGCGATATATACGGCATTACGAAAGGGCATGCAGTTACGGAAATCAACGTCAGAATCGATAGAGCGGCCATTTTAGCTATTGGACTACAGCTTGCAAAGTGCATTATGCCATCGCACGTACGCCTACATGCCTCGAGTCTAATACTGTACCTTAGCGTAGAAAACAACGAGGTAAAAAAAAGTGGAAAACTTAGGTTACATATAAACATTATACACGGAGCTATACGTAGGATGCACTTCGTACAATGCATCGTACTATAACGAAATTACATCACAAAAATTCGCTGGGCCATGTTTGCTCCGGTGTTGTTTTTTTTCCATCATGCACAAGAAAATATTTCGTTTGCTTTTCTGTATAATAACAGCTGAATTAATAAAAGTTACCATGGTGTGCACATGTAGTATATTCTGAAGTTGAAGTACGCTTACACTTCAAGTTTAGTACGCCTAAGTGGCTAAACGTAAAAAACATTGTATATAATAAAAAATACGCGAATTGTTTGCGTAAAGATTTGCGAATTGTCACACATCTGCAAATTTTGTTCAAAGATGTGAGGGGTTTATTTTGAAAAAAAAATGTAGTATTTTATTTAAAAATGTGCGACTTTTTTTTAAAAATTTGTGATTGATTTAAAAAAGCATTTGAGAATTTATTCCCTGGACGCCAAACAAGGCAGCTGGAGCTGCTGAGCAAACTTTTCGGATTGTAGTCATTGAGGTGTGTTCTCATAAATGTTTTACAGTGAATTTACCACTGCTTTCCCCAAAACTCTCCTCACTTTCACGAAATTGAGACCGTCGCAGATGGTTGCCGAAATAAGCACAAGGCTGGATATTAAATATGCATGTATACAGTAATGTTAATATATATGCAAGAAAGAAATTAGCATATGAAGCATACGGTATGTTGAATAATGTTGGTGTAGTTTTAAACTATTTCGTATGAAAAGTAAAAGAGATCGCCATGCATGCAATGCTATCATAAATATACGCGTAGCTTCCACATGCAATACATATCGCCAATAAATCATTTTCACTCAGAGGACTACCCCAGAAATTTCATTTTAAACGTACTTCCCAGGATTTTCCAGATATTTTAAAGAAATTTCCCTGACCAATAACAATGTCAAAATTGATATAGTATATGCCAAAATTATCCAGAATTTTGCAAAAACGATAAAGGAAAACATTGAATATTTTTCAAAATTAACTAATGACAATTTTGAAATTTGTTCAAAATTTACAAAAAACTTTTTAACTTTAACAAAATTAGCATGCAAATTTTTTAAAAATTGAACATTTAGTAAAAAATTTGAACATTTTTACTAAATGTGTCCTCGAAAACTGTTGAAAACTTTTCAAATTTATATGCGGTCTCTACAATTAAGTAATGTCATACCTTATCACTTAATTGAGTAGAGAATAATATGAGCAAATTTTTGGCAACCTAACTTTTAATTGAACCATTTTATTCTAAGACATAACTGTTTGGACCATTTCGCAGTAATCGAAACTACATTGTATTTAGGAATCGCGTTTGATTTCCATTTCCATTTTATAGTGAAATTAGGACGTCCACAAACTTGCCCAAAATTGGATTTCCTAGACATGAGGACTCCTTTTTAATGGCCCGTTACGCCCTGCTTAACGGGCCTACGATACCTTACACTGCCGTACTCTTTAATACTCTAAATTTCTCTAACTTTTTCAAAATAAATCATTCTTCCCTGACTTTTCCAGGTTTTCTAGGTCTACGGGTCTAGAAGCGTGTTAACTACATTGTTGATTTGTTTGATAGATGTTTACAATGGTGTACTATTATTAAAGCAGAATAACGGACTCGCGTAAACAGTGTTGACAGCTGAGGGAATGACGGTAGCGCCCCTGGCAGCGCCCGAAACAACTGCACGATTGATTAAAGCTCAAAAGGGATTTCCCCTTTGGCGAAATATGAGTAAATTACAGGGGTTTCTTCCTAGAATAAACAATTAAATCGTATTAAACTGCACGCCACCCGTGAGTATTCTTCCAAATTGGAAATTTGGAATTCGTAATAGCTTACGGATGCATTTCATTTCGCTTTCTGTTTACGTCCTAAGATCAAAGTCAACAGAAACGAACTTGTGAAATTCGCTCACGTAATTGCATTAACCCGACCCTATCACGTGTTTGTCTTCCATGAAAAGCATAATCAAAATCGCGAAATGCATTTATAATAAATGAATTCGGCGTAATTCCACGCAGCGATTAAGTGGCAAACCCAAACTCTGAAAAAAAAAAAGTCGGCTACAACGAACTCGATCAGAAATTTTTTGGAAAACCTAATGACGAATTTGATTGGGCCAAAAAATCTGCACTATAGTGTAAGCTACAAGGTGAGACATAAGTCTGTAGTCTTTTTGCGCCTGCTGCCTGCAATACTGCTGATATATGCAGACTTATGCCTCAACTTGTAGCCTGCACTAGTGCAGCTTTTTTGGCCCAATCAAATTCGCCACAAGTTGTGAACAAAAAGGGAAAATGATTCCTTGTTTAATTTTTTTAATTCAGGCATAGCCCAGTAGTAGGGCGGATGGGACATTTTTATTTTATTTTTAAAATATTGCTAAACCAAATTGTTAAATTTTAAGGGGTGGGTAGATTTTTATTTTTTTCATTTCTTAGGTGCTCCAAGTAACGAAAAGAATTAGAGTTAAATTTTTACGAACTCAGTTCCTCATACAGGGAGATATTTCTCAATTTTTTTTTGTATTAGGAAACGGACAATTTCCCCAAATGGGCTGGAAAATGGTTGTTGTTAGTGATATTTCTGAAAACTCAAGCATAATACACGTATTTTAAAGGTGAGTGCAAGTAGCATTTTTTGTTTTTTTGTTTTTTTATTATACATTACCATTCTAATTTAGGAACCCTCAATTTTTTCATTATTAGACTTGTCTTCTGTTGAATATACAGTATACAGGGTTGTACAGAAAGGATGGATCATTGCCCATCGTTTCTCCCTCATGTGCACAATCAAAATGACATGTCGTGGATGTGTAGAATGTTTAGGGACCATCCGCACATGTGATCGTGGTTGCCCTTGGACCAAATGGTCAAGGTCACCGCGGCACTAACTTCTACACCGTGTTTCCTGCACAATCAGTGTAAATTGGAAGGTTGTAGGGTGTCTAAAAATTCGTTTAATGGCTCAATTTGCAACACTTAATTATCGATCGCCACAAAACAAATGACATCTGGGCTTCTTGTATGTTTTCACCCATGCATAACTTCGCTATTGCAGAAAAGCTCTAAGACATGGTTTGTTTCATGAATCGAGCTTTCCTGTAATGTACCGGTGTTATGCATGAGTGGAAACGTTCAAGAAGGCCAGAAGTCCTATACATGTATCGGAAACAAATCAAATGTACATGAAACATTTTAAGATTTTTCATACTTTTTTGTCGCCCCTTTACCCTCGGCGCCCGATTCAGAGTGGTGAGTCAATTGACGTAAGATACATGTGATGAGTTATCTGCCGCAATTTGGCCAGAAAATAAACGGATTGTTTTTCTTCAAAGGTATTGTTTTTTGTTGCGTGACGTCACGTTCATTGGAGTGCGCTAGAAATACAGTATATGTGAAATAGCTGCACGAAGATGACTTCCTGTTTGTTCCCACACCCTATTGTTTGCGTTATTTCATCGCATTACGCGTTAACAAAACACGTTTATGCAAATGAAGGAATTCCAGGCTGGTGCTTCTACTGAATTTTATAATGTGCCCGGGGTCCATTCGCCATGCCGGAAAGAGGATTTTGGGAAATACCCTCGAGAAACGCAGCGAGGTCAGACGCAAGGAGGCAAGGCAGTCGTTAAATGCAACGCGAGAAAGCACTTCTGGTATTGTGCGTCTCTGCGGCTATGCAACGACCAAAGCTTCAGAGAGGCTCTACGCCCAATGGCAGTAGTCTCAGTACGCGCATATGCCTCGGGTTTTATCTTTTAAAAAAAAAATCTCACAATTTGTTCAGCCGAGAATAAAAGAAAATCTCACGTCTACCAGTGATCTAATACACGGGTAAATATGCGAAACAAAAACAATAAAAACCCAAATGCGCGAAACGAAAAAAAAAAGGCACAGAAAAAAGCTCTTACCGAAGGAAACGATATACATGCGGAAAAAGCCAACAAAATCCAATAAGTTTCGTTTCGACGAATACATTTTCTTTTCTGACGGTTTACGGCTTGCTCATAACCGTTACATTATGTATTTATTTATGAGCTGGCGTGACGGAATAACAAAGATGGCAATTAACTTTGTCCCTAGAAATCTTGGGAATTTTTTAAGGTGAAGAAGAGATTTGAGCGATGCAACGGGTTTGCTTTGCGGTGATTTGTTCTATTTTTATAATAATGATGATAAAGTTTATTCAACAATGTAAAGGAATGTAGAAGTTTACCAAGAAATATTTAAATCCAACCTGCATTAAAAATGGAAATTCACAAAATTCTTAAGTCTAATACACACTAGCCATAAACAAAAACTAATAACCACAAACTATAAACTTAAAATGGTTTATAAAAATACTATATAAACCAATTTTCATAAACTGCGCGTACACTGCGAAATCCATTTTGAAGAAACTAAGCAGACGAAGAAATTGAAATTAACCCTTTCAGACAATGACAATAAATACCACCACAAGTTCGATGATTTCTTCATCAATTGAACTCAAGAGCTGAAAGTTTGGTTTTTTATTAAGTAATCGTTCATTAATGGTTTCATACATTGTCATAATTAAGCATCAGTAATGATCAGTTTAAGGTAGACATTTCTTTTTTATTCTTAAAAATTAACGTTCTGAAATATATCAGACTGGAAAAAATAACACACCATTAGGGTTGGTATAGGTGCATTAGTATTTTCCATTTTATTTCTTTTACCATTTGTCTGTAAGTCTGTATATACAGTATATATATAAACGTACGCTTCGATACGCTGTCGTCTGCACGGTATCGATATATGCCACAGCAGCGCCACCACTCGGAAAATGGTTTATATTTCTCAAAAAAGTTTGTAACCGAATTTTTTTTCAGAAACTTTTCTATAAACGTTTCTGGTGTTTAGCTTTTGATTTATTTCTAGTGTGTACCGGGCTTTAAGTACAAGCTTAGAATGATGGGACTCAAAACTATGGAAAGATGGGGGCAGAAGAAAATGTCGATGAGAAGCTTAGGCTATTCCAGATACAACCCACTCTGACCAGGAACAAGTTGAATCTGCAGTTTGCTGGACAAGTAATCTGTTTAGAGTGGCATGGAAGGTTAACGAGATGACTTGAAGGTTTGTGTTTAACCAATCGCTGCTGGTATGAAAAATTCTCCATGCCCTGCAACCTTTTCATGAACCTTCTCTGTACTGCTTCAAGTGTTATGACATCAATTTTCATGTTATGTCTGATTCCCACTGGGCAGAATTCTGTCTGCTGCAGGCGCACTTCGATGAGTGGCATTTTCTCTTGGTAGGTGGCGCAGCAGTTCCACCGAATTTTTTCTAGCTTTTCATCTTGCTCCTGGCTTCACGTATGGACATGTCACTGTAAGATGTCGGGCATTACAACCACTGGCTTCGTTTTTCCCATCTTAGGCATCATTTATAGAAGCATCTATTTTTCCATGTGCAGAAGACTGAATTTTTTTATTTCAAAAGTGACTTATCATTTGCACGTCATTAGCTAGTCTAAGAACATGCATTCAGCAAGTCTGCAGTAGTTTGTGCAGACGAATTTATATTTCCCTGCTGGTTCGGCCCAGTAAGAATCAGGCATAAAGGTTCTAAACTTCACTTGAGAATTCCAAACAGGCCGAAGATACACTATATGTAGGAACATACCGCAACCATATTTGTATATCTTGACATTTGAAACACTTTAGTATCAAATTTGCCTGGCATAGCGTACCTTTAGAGCCGTTTGGACAAATATTCCGGGAATTCGTGATGAAATAAATTTCAAAACTGGCAGAAAAACATGCCAGAGAAAAAAAGACAGAAAAAAAATCCAATATGTTATTATTCCGAGAACATACTTTCTTTTCCAACTTTTTTACGGCAGCTCATAAACTTCAAATAATGCATTTATTTATGAGCCGCCATGATAGCGAAGTAAAATGGCGATTAAAGATGAAATTAAATGGCGCGATGAAGCCCCTCGCCATTCATTGGGAGCATTAGCGTGGGTTAGATTCTCCTCGAAAAATGCCCATTAAAAAGCAGTTAAGGTACTGACAAAAGCCAATAAAAAAGCGCGTTGTTTTGACACCGGCGAATAAAATATTCCACCCCGAAATCTATTTCTGATTGGCTATAAATTAACCATAAACTTTTAATGAAATTTATCAGTAAGACTAAGTTTGCGGTTTGTTTGATTTTTTTTGTGGGTGCGAGCAATTTATAGGGAAATGAAAGATGGATCCCATCAGCATGAAATTAGGATAAAATTTGCGAGTGTCCCATTTCAACGCTATCTTTTAGTTAATGGTTAATGGGTTAAACGGAATTCGATGGTCCCTGCGGGCCTATGAAATATGCAGGGTGCGTTAGAAATCGCGATCTATATGATGTTGATGCTTCACTCCTTTCAAACGGAAGGCTCCTTAATGAGATAATGAGTGTACTGATGCGCCTTTGAAGGGTGATGTATACGTACTATGCTTATTTAGTAGCAGCTGTCTGAAGGTGCCACCAGTTAAGCAGACGTACTTTAAACTCACTTATATATTCGGTATTAAGCTGCGTGTAACCCCAGGAGTTGGGCTGTGGTCATAGAAGGCCGCCAAGCCTCCAAGAGTTTTCAAAATGCCTTGCAGGATCTATCATAGGACATACTCCATGTCTCCCGAGGAGCAGACACAGAGGGCATTCCTCCGACCTCTGGTTCCTGTATTCCTTTTGTACACTGGTTTCCAGCAAGCCTACCCTGGCCTTTTGCTATTGTTGAATAGGATTTCCTTATACATGAAAGTCAGGGTGGGTTTAGAAGACACATTCGAGCTCGAGGAGGCCATCTCTTTGTCTTTTAATGCCTTGTCAACAGCCTTGTCCCAACTATGAAGGGCATCATTTGTTCCCTTCATGTGTAGGAGCCAGTCTTGTGCAGGTATTTAGTTGATCTACATGTATACTAAAGAGTGCTGTACTCGGTTTCACTGCCTATGATATATACATACACCCGGTGAGGCGGCCTGGATTTGCCCATCTAACCAGGGGATCAAAACTACATTTTCCTCAATTGACGTCATCTTCAAATGCCTCCTTACAAACATTTTGTTTTTTCACTACCAAAATTGTATTGATTTAAATGCACAGCGTTTTAGTGCTCCGGACTTCATCAGGAGCTTAAAGGATATTAGAAACACTTAAAATATTAACATGTGATAAAAGTCATAGATGGCGCAGTAGGCGCGTCCAACGTAGAGAGCTCTAGTCCAATGGCATCAGCATACTGGGTATCAGTCCAGGAGTCGTGTTCGCATCCCACATCCATCTTCTCTAACAAAACTTTAATTAAAAACTTAAATGAACGGCTAGAACACGTATAAATCTCCCTTGACAGAGAGTTCGCACTCCGCAAACTATAAGGCGTCCACGTCTTGCATTTCGATTAGATGAATGGCTTTACAGCTAAGCGGACTCCCGTTTGGAAATGTGAATAGTTTACAACATTAATTCGCTATAATTCCATTTTAATTAATGCACTGCCTTGATAAATGGGATGCAAATGAACGTTCCCAACTTTCTCGATCCACCGTCCGTTGTGAACCGAAATTAAGTCTCCTCTCCTTATTTTTCTTTTCTTCTCCAGTGCTCCACACTGTATAATTTGCCAACGAAGTTAGACAGTATAGCTAGCTGGCTTCTCCAAAGTGTAAATTCCAGAAATTTGCACGCATAAATTGGCGAAGTAATTGTAGCGCTCGACGGAACAATAGACCCGGAGTAGAGCGTTATACAATAAAATTAATAGTCACGCTTTTAATACCAACTGTTTTTGTCTCGGGGAAAACGAGCGGAAAAATGAACAGATATAGGAGCAAGAAAAGTGGCACATTTCCGAGCGAGTAAGTAACAGCGTCAAATGCTCCCACATCTAAATAAACATACCTTGTGATACATTTAAAATACATTTTTGACGTGCAAAATATATTTACAAAGGACATGTTATTAACATATGTGATAAAAGTCATAGATGGCGCAGTAGGCACATACTCTCTATATATATATAAAGAAGAGGTGTATGTCTGTATTTTTGTGGCGTAGTGGGCGAAATGTTGTTTCATGAAGCGCCTTTGCTGAAGTGGTGTGGAGGCATGGTGGCGCTGTGGTCATGATTCGTTTATCAGGCCTACTTCGTCACTTCAGCAAGTCGTTATCGGTAAGTAGAGCCCGGGTTTTACGGTTAGTAATATGTATTAATAATATATAATATACATTATTACATTTATATACATTTATATACATAAATATAAATTTAATTATTTTCTAAATATTCGAAATATATTTTATAGCAATTCACCACAAATCCATTTAGTATAATTATTCTGCGATGCATTTAAAAATACATTATTCAGCAATGCAATATGAAAAAAATATGTAAACTTAAAAAGATTTAGAATATGCTTAATATATGTATATAGGTTTGGATTATGTTGTATCGAATATATTTAAATTATATTTTAAATCAGTTTTAACATTTCTACCAACAAGTCCAAATTTTAAAAATATATTTTTTACAATAATTTGTATAGTACATTAATGGAAATGTGTTTGAGATGTTTTTATGAAACATCTCAAAAATGCAATTTTGGATATTTTTAAATACACTTTCCTATATACATGTACATGTACACTGCACTTATATTTTATGTTAGCCATATAATTTATATTAACATATGAAAATATATTTAAAAATACATTTGCACTATTTTAGGAAATAACTCAGATGTTCCCATCTGTAAATAAATTTTTAATAGCTAGTAAATATATTTCTCTTACAAACCATGCATTTATGAAAATATATCTCTTACAAACCATGCATTTATGAAAATATATTTCCAAAGCTTTTTTTTTTCGATGTAGGTTTCTGCTTCACGTATTTGTTTGCAATTATAGAAAAATTGCCAACGAACTATAATTGAAAATTACACGGCAGTTAATTTACTTCGCTTTTGTGTTTTTTTTTCCACATGCACCAGTGCGCCAACGTATAGGAAGGGAACATCCCTTCTTCAATATTTCAGAAAGCTCATCTGGCCCCATTTACTTCAACAACGTCGAAGATTAATGACAGCGAGTGATTGGCGTGCCTTTAATCAAATCCGTTAAGTAATTTAATCCGATGCTTAAATGTCAGTCTAATAATCAGCGTGATTACATGGCGATCAACAATAACGCGATTACGTCTAAGTGATGAGGAGCAATAGAGGTGACGCTCTAGATACAGATACGAAAACTTTTTTTAATTATTTATGCATGATTAATCTTGCACAAAACGGCCCGATTGCAAAATACATGTACAGGTATACATGTACGTCAGGGTTTTTATAGAAATTTCATATTAAACTTCGCTGATTTTTGCAAGTTTTTAAACAAATTTCCCTGACCAATACAGTGGCATATGTCAATGTTGACATTGTCTCGGCCAGGGAAATTTGTTTAACTTTTTTTTTGTTAAAATTGTGACTTTTTTAAGATTTTAAACAAATTCCCCTGACTGAGACAACGTCATACTTGACATATGCCAATGTTATCTGCGATTTTTCAAAATCAACGCAGGACAATATTTTGCAAAATTTAGCAATGATAATTTGGAAAAGTTCTCGAAATTGAGCTAGGAAAATTTTGAAAACTGTTCAAAATTAGCATGAGATAATTTTTTTGAATTTTTACAAAATATGTCTCTGGAAATGTTAAAAAGTCTGTACAATGTACTCGGAATCTGCTTAAAATATTGAAAATTTGTGCTCAGAAGTACACTACTCTAAAAGTAATTTATACTTAATTTGTATATTCTCTAAAACTATTAAAAATATCGAAAATTTGCCCTCGGAAACTGTGAGAATTTTAAACAGTTTGCAAATAGGCCACGAGCTAGCCACGTAGAAGAATTAGTTTTGGATTAATTGTAACAACATTAATACTTTTACTTTTTCAAATTAAATCATTCTTCCCTAACTTTTCCAATCATTTTAAAGTTTCCTGACTTTTGCAGGTTTTCCAGGTCTACGGGAACCCTGATTACTTACATAGTTTTTTGGTTGAAGACCAGGTTAAGGAACACTCGTTACTATATACTGCATACACACAAACTGTATTGTGAAATTTCCATTTCACCGGTAGCTCAGGAACAAGGGCGTTTCATGTATAATAAGGCTTGTATAATTACGTTTTATAGCAGTTGCCAGCGGCATGTGCAGTATATAACGCCTAGATTAAAATGGTCTTTCTAAGATGCATTTTGAAAACATTTTAATCTTAATGAAAACTACCTGTGTACATACAGTAAGTAGTCTAAAATGCCATGGCGTTCAAAAATAGCCGTTCATTTTCTGAGAGGAAACCAAATCGGGAAGGTATTTTGAACAACATTGCATTATATATAGGTAAGAAAAATGAAATAGTTAACGACAATGGGTTTTCCCATTATTCTTAACAAACAACAACATCCGGAACATTAATAGTCGCGAAGAGAATATTAACGAAGGCGTTGCAATTACGAGAATATTGCAAAATTGCAAACTAGGGTGCTATTGGGCAATGCTGATGCCCTTTATATTTTATTTAAACAAAACGAGAAAAGCTGCAAAAGTATCTTATGTTTTTGCTATAACCAGAATAAGCTGATGATGTTCAAAGTTTTCAAGGTGTTTTCCACTTCATTCTATTCTACAACGAATGATCCGTATACCTTTTTCAAGATTAAATAAAACTTTAAAGTGTAGCATTACACTTTTATATACTGTACATGTACAGTATAGTGCAAGCCCAGCTGAAAAATCCCATACAGTCTCATTCAAAAATCCAATGAGACTAATGGGATTAATGGGTCCCATTAAAGT
>JAQGBX010004867.1:0-14600 GCA_034698745.1 Megaphyllum sjaelandicum | reverse complement strand
CTCCAATAAAAGCATACGTTCTCCATATGTTGACCACCTCCCTATGTTGACCATTTTATTTCCGCCCTTGGATGGTCAACATACAGAGATTCTACTGTATAAGGCAGCGAGACCTCTCACGTTGTGAATTTATTCAATAAATCCCCGGAAATCTGATCACACTTCAAGCTCAATATTTGACCACGTGTCTGCCAGTGCCGTCACCTTTCCCTTGATAGTGGAGACTGTTGACTGTCATGAGAAGCGATCCCGAGTTCGTGAGAGAAATTAGTGGACTATCTGCCTGGATTGGGCAAGAAATTTGAATGTCGCAAGAATAATTACACACGTGAGGAATTGTTTAATTTTTTTAATGTGCTTATTGCATGGGGTACGTTTTAATATGCACCTTCCTCATTCATGGGGGCACTTTTCATTTAATTTACAACTATTATAATTATGCATAGGTGCAGAACAGGAAGAACAAATAAAAGAAACATTGTAACTTTACAAAATACGCATTCGAATGACAACAGAAAATTCAACGCAATCTGGACACCAAAAATCATTTCCAATAAAAATTAAACGTTGCCATTCATTTGGTATTGATCATGCTAGATGCCCCCGAAAGGTAGCAATCCTTGCTAACTTGTGTTATCAATGATTGCCCTACATCAGGGGCAGCCTCGCATGTCTTTGCGTTGTTTTGAATAGGCTCTTGAGTTCAAGGAAGAAGCTTTGAAAAGGTTTTAAACATTTTGCTGAAAATTAAATTAAAGATGTCCGCGCTAATTATTTTTTTCTCAGATCAATTCTACATAGGACGTCGTAAACTGAGGTGATCGTCCCAATGGATTCATTCACAAATGAGTAGGCCTACAGCCTGCAAAACCATATGGGAAGTACTCGGAATACAGTATGGTTTAGAAAACTCAAAAATGTGCTTTAATACTTTGCATTTGCCAAAACAGACTTCATAACTGTATATACGAGGAGTACACATTAAGTTTCCGCGACATAAAAAACGTGTATGGTTTGTAATGAAATTTATTAGAAAAATATGGGTAAAAGTCATGTAAAATTAAACTAATTCTATTTTGGAACATACATATTTCCAATCGTTCTGGCAGCGAGTGTATGCCTCGCTTAAAAAACGTTTAAGCCAAAACTTCCAAATCAGCATTTCTAACAGACTATGGCTGTCCACTTACTTCTCTTAGCACATTACTTGAATATTAAACATTTAACAAATTTCTGCGCCTGGAATACATTCTACAGTTAGAAAGATCGAACAACAATCCGCTTATGCGCAAATATCTTCTGAGAGTCCATTTTTGCTTTTGAATTTGAAGAACGTGCAATTTTTTCAACATGTCTTTTTAAGTCGAAATTTGTTCAGAAATGATAGAAGAATGATTACAACAAATGTCAGTAAAATCCACACAGTCGTTTTTTTTTAAATTAAATGATTACCGATACTTAATGAACACCCGTCGTACATGTACTTGTTCATATACATATACAGTATATTTTACAATATGCATGTATATTATTCACAAAACTATATGCAAGCTCAGCTAACAGCATGTTCTTACAATGTTTTATTACCACTTTTCCATGTACAGTACATGTATGTTTAGTTCAGTGTCCACCAAGTGTTATCGAAAGAGTTGCTGGATCTACTTGGAACATATTAACATTTTAGAGAAACGTGGTACATGGTATCGATTTCAGAAATACATGTAGCTTACAACAAAGTCAATAAAATTGTACCCCAATTCTTGAGGACCTTCATAAATGACCAGATATTATTACTAGCTACATAAAGTGAGAAATATAATTTCCAGAAAACAAGAGAATTTATGAGAAATTGTTAAGGAATATTGCATCAACTCGGTTCTGGAAAACAAAAGTCACTATTATTAAATATACAATGTAGTTTATCAAGTAAATTAAAATATATACAGCATATACCGGTATTTCGCATTCCTTGTCGGAAACATGCGTTTGGAAAATTTAAGAACATTCTTTATTTGGAATGTGGATAACATCCTTTCTTGATATATGGCAACATACCGACCCAACAGAAAAGAGTCTAGGTAGCAATTTGCAAACATTTTTTTTAAAGAAAAATGGCATTATAATAACCATTGCTAGAGTTATGTGAAATTTAGGAAAAAACATTGCTGCTTATTGATTTCTGAAAAGAAAAACGTAGAATGCATTTTGAGGCAGTTATATAGTATGTTGAAATATGATGACATTTGTTAATAGGCTGCCTTGTTGCCATAAAGAGGAGTTTTACAAGCAGTGACATATGCAGATTTTGGAGTAAAACTTATGAATACTTTATACAGTATAAACTATTTTTAGAACCACTTTATTTTTCAGTATAGCAACTAGAAAAAAGCTAGCATGGGTAAATAAAGTGAAAATAACATGTAAAATCTTTCAAGATGACACTTCTAACTTTCTCCAATACTTTTTAGGCATATCATGCAAGTTTAAAAAGGAATGAAGTAATCGGAATATAAAGGAAAATGTTTCGAATACACAGAATAACCACACGTTAGATGTCACTTCCAAACGTTTCGACGAAATTTGAGAGCATTTGGAGAAGTTCGAATGATGACAATGTCAAGGACCAACAAATTTATATTTTGTGGAGCAATTAATAGCAATATTTACAATACAATTAATTTTAATTAATTAGTTTGTGAAAACAAATGAAATAATAGGAACATGTGAGAAAACACGTTTCGGAAATACAATAGAATCACGCTTTAGATGTCACGCTCAAACTGTGGACAACATTCTGAGAACATTTGAAGAAACGGAAATTATGACCTAATATGGACATATTTTTCCATTTTTCAAAATGCTTTCCAATTTGTGCCACACAATTTATATTATTTACAGCTATTAATAACGCTCTTTGCAAAAAAAAAAATAACAACATTGATTTATAATGTGTTCAACATGTTTGCGTGTGAAAATGAATGAACTCGGAATATGTGAGATAATGTTTCGAACCTATAATATAATCACAAATGTCACGTTCCGACAAAATTTGGACGAAATTTTGACAACGTTTGGAGAATTTTAAATTATGACCATATAACGTGCCGAAAATAACTACATGTTATACAACAATAATTAACAGCAATCTATAGAAAACAACTTGTAACATTGGTTTACAATATGTTAGCATTATGTTTGCAACTTTTATTTACCATGTTCTTAAATCCAGAAAATATGGTTTTATATGGACTTTTTCTTTCAATATAAGCATTGACATCAAAATACCAATCTAACATATCAAGGAATATCATTAATATCCTTATTTACTTAAACAGCCATCGACATTTGCTTATTTTTAATGTTTTTACGATTCTGTTCTGGTGCAATACGTACAGCTCGTTTCTACGCACTAAGGGCGATGTAACTAACGTGTCATCGACAGCTGAAATATCGATTACACCAGAAATTCATTTAGGGTTTTTTTTCAAGGGAGAGAGAGTTCACTTAATTTGAGACATGTTAACGACAATCAGGTGGATTCTAGGCAGGCTTGGCATCTTCAAATGTTCATCCAAGCAAAGTGCTTCGCATACGAGCCGAGAGGCTGAGAGGTAATTCAATTTTTCCCCTCAATTAAATGCGATATTGTAAGCAAATGAAGCGGCCAGGATTACCATTTATTTAAAAGCTTCTGCAAGGAAGAAGAAAAAAAGGTACACCGTCTCAATTTATTAGGAGAGAAGCTTGGTGAGCCATCTGCGTAAGCTCGCGTAACGACTTCCAGGGCACGCAGCAGCAATTAACTTTTTTTAATTAGGTTCCGATAGGACAAGTCTTCCACTCTAGATGTCCGTCCACGTAATTAATATGCAAAGCCAAAAATCGATTTCTTTGTTCATTTACACGCATGGGCACAGCTCAAATTCAATCAAAGCTTCAAGCAAACTAACAACATTTATAGAAAGTGAGAACACATTTACACTTACAAGTAAATACTAATACAGTGCAGGGTCTCATTAAGCAGAATTTGCTTTATTCGGATTTCTGACATTACTTATTCATTTCTAGTTCATGTCCTAGGGCATGGATGGATAATGTTAATGTCTTTGTTTATTACGAATTTCGTATTCGGAAATTACCAATTTTTGGCTGAAACGTTTGAATTTTTGAGTTCCTAAGCATCCCCACTTTGTCGCGTTAAATCAAACTTTAGAATATTTCGACATTTAAAACATTCAGAACTTTAGACATTTCGTAACTCGAATCGAAAATTTGCATTTAACTTATACTTCGAAATAGTTAGGAAAAACATTATTTTCATAAATGGGAGGCGTAATAATGCTTGTTGATTAAAGTAGTGCTCACTGCGAATCCATAGGGTAGATTGAAAGGTCCTGATTTTCACTTATCCAAGTCATCCGTGTAAAATGTGCATTGTCTCTAAAATATTCACTTGTCCGGGTTTACTTTTAAGCGATTTTCACGTATCCGGTTTCATTTAACAAACACAACATAGGGTATTCAGGGGTTCATGGCATGAACATTGTTTTCAATTATCACAGGGGGAAGGATTGGTTTTAAGCGGGTTTTACATATCCGATTTCGACTTTACAGTATAGTTTAGACGACCATCACGAGTTTCATGACTGTGTATTAATTTTACATTAATTAAGGCGTGAGGAATTTGAGAAAAATCCGGTTATACCTGAAATTATATTATATTTTCAATATAAAAAACCCTCCTATTAAAAAAGTTTGCTGAAACTTGATCTCATTGCTTGTGAACACCGTTAGGATTATACCACAATGCCCTTTCCAGGAATATCCATTTTAAGATAAGCTACAATAAGCACCTGGAAAAGTAAAAATATTACAAAAAATGTGGATGATTTTTCTATCCTTTTTCTCTAATGTTAGTTTGCTGAAACTTCCAACTCGTAGTTGTCCAATAACTGTGTTAATTTTGGAGAATTTTTGCGGGACAAGAAAATTTCCTTAGCATTGACAGTATAAAGCTGCATTTAATCAGTCTGCATCTTATCTTTTCTTGAAGCTTTCCAGACAGTGTAGGCTTCCTGAGATAAGTCAAAGCAGCGTTTCATGAATGTTGTCGCAACACAATGTTTATCACATCACACTTTATTGCTCCGGAATTTGGCACGTTACTTCCAACTCGCATTTCATTTCCTTAAATATCTTCGTAATATCCGAGAGAAAGCATTTCCCGCAATTCTTAATTGCGTGTCGAGACATATGCTTTTTCACGGCACTTGCACTATTTCATTCTGCCTGTCCAAACCAATGACGCTAATTTGAGAAATCTGCACTTTTGCAATACGGCAACATTCGTAATTGCTCAGTAAGCGAGATTGTCAGACGCAACGTGATTTTTCCATCAAAACATTTCATACATAAAGCGATTATTTGGAGCGCCAAAAGCAATCAGAGTGAGGAGTTAATGTAATTAATAAAACCTTTCTTAGAGTTTTTCTTATTGTTCTCAAGACTGCAATCCCATGAAGAAAAAAAACCAGTGAAACTAATTTAAACTTATAGTAAACGATTAATCATTCTTCGGTATAGCCGGAGGTTTGTCCAATGCCACTAATTAATCTACACTGAACAATCTAGGCTCTCGGAAAAAAAACCACACTGACAGTTTGTTAGACGCAACTGTATGACATTCAAAGTCACCTAAAAACGAAAGCAGGTACTTCCATAATTTCGGAGCATTTTTTTTTTGCTAGACAGGAACAGTTTCTTAACAATGCAATGGCAGTGTGACTGTATTTAAGCACTCGAAAATAATTTCTTTTCCTCCAGACTTCCAGACAGTCCTGAAATAAGTCAAACCATTGATTCATATTGTCGCAACACTTACTACATATAAACTGGAGGAAACAAAGAGGGACATTGTGCTGTACATTTTTGCCTGTTGTTTCTGGAAATAACTTATGAAAACATACTGGAACATTGTTTACAAAGAAGAAACCAATTTTAATAATATTTTTCTAATGTTGCCTAGGTCAGCGAAATCATCAAGTGAAAAATACCTCCTCAAACATACTGAAAAATTCACGGCCTGCTCCAGTTTTCTAGTTTCGAGGGAGTAAACAATCAACTGCAGGAACAAGAAACCATTGTAAACACTGCATCAGCATTACTCGAGTAAACAAATGTAATTTACTCATTTTGCCAAACTTCCTATGATCTTTACTTTCTGTACCATTCAGGAACATACATGTATAATAAGAAACAACTTAAACAGAAAGTTCCGTTATGTTTCCTTCACTGTGGACGTAGTTTAATATATTCCTCTTAAGATATGCATTTATACTGTATATTCCGCATTCTATCAAGCGAAATATTCATGATCCGTAAATATGACACCTGCGCAAAAATACATTAGTATTTAGAACATTAGTCACACAGACTTGTAGAATCAACAGCATCCGAATCGCAACTCTGACATTTTCTTGACATTTGTAGCGTCCTCCTTGATCGAGGAAGTGCACAACTTGTCCTGTCATGCCCTCAACCAATAACGTTCACAGTAATAAAGTCGAGAATCCTCTCATCATCAAACCTGAAATCCGAAGAATCGAAGATTCAATCTCGTTCCTGGCTTAATTGCCAGCCATCAATTCCGAAAGGCTGGTGGTCCGGAGTCCAATTTTCCAACGGTACGATGAAATCAAAGAGCCCTCATTACTTTTTAGTAGCTAGCAAATCAAAATAAGAAGGAGTCGGTTGTCGAGATATCTTGGTAATAAAATACCCGGTTAAGCATCTGCAACCTGGTCTTATCTGACATGAACCGGCTTGTTGTATGACACCCGAATTGGATACCTAGTCGTAGATTTTAAAAAACGATGACAGTGACACCTTCCAGCTCAATGCTACCGCGATGGTTACTACCTTGCCTTTGCAATCCGTGTACATTTTCTGTCATCATGCATTAAATTTGACAATTATTTATGACCACCTATCACAAAAACTGGAATTCTACGGGCGGAATAGCGTAAGAAGTGGAAAATATTTCAAAGCGGAAACTCAGAATAGATAAGAAGCAAAACGACTCACGTGAAAACTATCAGGTAATTATTGCGACATACGTCGTATCCAGTTTACTTGCATCAAAATATTAACAATGATGTGGTGCATTAAAAATGTTGAAGGCTCCAATAGAAGGAAATTTTATTCATAGAGGTACTTTTCCTAAGTTCGTATATCGTAAACTTCGTTCTGGAAACTGATCAACGAAATCATATTTTTATAGGCAAGGCATGTTCTGTACATTTTGGTCATGATATCTGATGATAATTAAGATAACGCACAAGAAAAAATAGAAACGCTTTGAAAAATAATACCTGCATGTTAATTTTTGTTTGAAACGGGTTCCTAGCAATTCTTTTACATAAACATTTGAAATATCCCTAGATTATGCAAGCCTGGTGCTACATTTAATTAAATATACCCAATAATTACAGGAATTAAGCTTGAGAGCACGAATCAGTCATAGTGAAGTAACTCGCCGTCAAGATTTTTCATTCGGGATCCGTTGTGAATTAGTTGGCAAAATGGCGACCAGCTTTGTGTACATGTTTTCGAGTTATGTACATTATTGTTGCAACATCTAGTTGATGTGGGCATAAACTGATATCAAATTTTCGTTTGAAGCTCAACTAAACCTCGTCATAAAACAATGATGACAGAAAAAATTGTGGAGTCATTAAAATTGTTTATTACTCCATCAATACTGTTTTTTTTACAAAATTCCATCTGTCATAAATAAAAGTTCATAAATTTGTAATGAACATAGGATAATGAAGTCATGTTAAAGGTCAAAGAAACACGTTCTTTTGGTAATAAACAGCATGCATAATACAGCGTGATTACATGGTGTTGCTGCTGCCCCTGGACACTGGCAATCACTGCGAATATTTAAGCTATGCCGTGCAGCTTTTTAAAGTCCTTCGATATATTTTTCTATTGAGTTTCAAGCCGAACATGATAAGTTTCGAACTCAAGAACCCATTCAAGGTTTAACAAGCATGTAATCATAGAATTTTATCAGATTTTTGACGAATTTGAATGTACGTTAATCATAAAAAACATGCATAGGCCTACAGGAAATGTATTACAACCATATAAAGTCTACCAAATAATCATAAAATCTCAAAAGTATAGATAAAATTTAAACTAGATTGAAAGGGGAGTTATTTAGGGCGCACCGACAGTTAAGGCTATAAATGGATAACAAGCTGAAGAAATGGAAATATTTTTTTGGAAAAAAAATCTGCTAATCATAGAATTTAACTGTAAAAAATGTACGTTAATCTTAAAAGACATGTGTAGAATAAATGCTTATACCATCTATGCGAAGTCTACTAACAATTACAAAGTATCCCAAAAATGAACAATTTGATCTTGGTTGGTAGGGGGTCATTTAGGGTACCATGGCCATTACAATTAAGTTGAACATTAAGAAAGATTAAAAAAAAACAAGTTTTACTAAAATTGTAAAATTTAGAAGACCTTATCCTGGAAACATCGGCTTATACCGCTAATAAAACCCTCGAATGGAAATTATGTAGATTTCCAAAACACTTGTAAGACACGCAGACTTTTGTTCGAGATTTTTCGATAGCACGTTGAATCTGCGTTTTACAGGCTGTTTTTTCATACTATTCCATTAGTTACATCTTTGAAATCCCATTAAACCTTCCCATGCTCGTAAACCAGCGATTAAACCTCGGTTATGGCGGGCACGTTGAGTTATGTATAAGACGTTTTCCAAGAATGATGGCTACATGCAAATTAGCGTCCGATTGTTTCGCAGCGCTAGCAATAAAACGATACGAGGCACTTATAGAGCTTAATTATCTTTTTCATTTTCGATAATATGCTCGCCCCACTTCGAAACCGGGCATTTTTTTTTGGACAAAAAGTATAGAAACGCGGAGGGGGAAATCAGTGTAATGAAGTGCGAACAGTGCGTATACGTCCCAGATTGCGGGCTCGTTAGCAAAAGTACAAATTAAAACAATTAATAGCGCTGCAAGAAGCCATTCAGCGCGTAAGTAATCGATGGCTCCGTGCGTAAGTGAATCCTATATTTAGCCGGCAATTAAAGCTAATCCGAAGACAAAAGTTTTAATGCAGCTCTCCGGCTCATTTGCATGCCGGCTGCGTCGATAATTATCGTCAAACTCCCTATTTTGCATAATGCCCGGAACCCCGACGCACGCCAAACGTTAAGTTTCCCCAACAAATACTAATTGAAGAAGGGTAATCCAATCGGCACCTGTGCACTTGGCATGCTAACGAACTGTTAAATTCGATACCTGCAATGTTCAAACGTCAGATTATAACCGCACCTATAAATAATGGATGGGGAAAAAAGGTCCCAAATCGGATGTGTAATGCGAAACGCCCGTAATTTAATTTTTTTTTCAATTTGCATCAGTGAATGTTATCGATAGGATGTGACGTGACGGGACGTCGAAAACCGGAGGCAATCTTCGTTGAACGTTTCAAACCCTTAATTGGAGTTGCCTCGAAAACTACTCGATTTGCCCGAGTTCTGGAATCTAGGTTGTGTTTCATTTTGCTGCATTCTTTGTTTGGTACATGCATGTGGTGAAGTGAAAATAGTAGAAATTTTAATTAGATATTTGAGTACCGGTGAAATTGCCACGATTGCGAAAATACGCGTACATTGTACTTCAAGAGCAAGATGATCGTCAAACACGCATGAGAACAAAAATAAACTCTTAAATTTAGCATCAAAGTAAATCCGATTTTATTTTCGATTGCTTGAGTTATTTTTTTCTGTACGTATTGTTTGGGTAACAAAAAAATAGAATCTTCTAACAATTTCTCATCGTGCTCAACTTTTTAGTTAAAATGAAATCAACGCCATAAATGTTAATACACGTACATACGTACATGCACTTGTACAAGGGGTGTTCATTTAGTTTTCGCAATCATTATTTTTTTTTTAAAAAAAACTATGGATTTTAATGAAATTTGGTAGAGAAATACATGTAAACGTAATATATTATTCAAAAAATAATAACATTTTGGAAGATGCATTTCTGACAAGTTGGCACTGGCCGTCCACTTATCTGAGAATTTTTCACAGTTGTTTGTCCGTTTCTAAACTTTTCAATTCACTCCTAGACCAAACGTTTTCACATTACTCGGACCTTAAACATTTCACACATTTTTGGTTTAGACATTCCTTCAAAAGTTTTTAAAAAATGAAAACGTTTATGAAAACGTTCATGTCAAGTCAATCTGTCAATATTTAAAGTGTTTCGCACGAACTTTCAAACGTTTTCTAAAAGCCGATTGCTGCCTAACCCCATTGAAATAGAGATGAGATTAACCTTAAATACAATTTACGTTTTTAAAATATATAGCAGATAACGAATATTTCTCTGTAAATAACATCTGCTTCATGCTGCATCAACGGTCACTTGATGGTTATTTGACCAATGTGAAGCGCCGAAGTCCCTAACGAATAATAAACAGAAAATTTTACATCATTTGTACAATAAAACAAGATTATTCACCTATAAACTCACATTATACCCCGTAGGCCTTATTAAACATTCAAGTTGTATACGATCAATTGAACAATTTAACAAAGTTCTTTATTCGTGGCAGTTTAGCCTATATCGTAAGCAGGTAATAAAGACGTATGCTATATATTACTGCATTATGATCATAGATAAAATGCAAATTATTTTTTAAATGTATGTCATTTAGTGCAACGTTCCCCTATAAATTTACATAATGAAAAATGTAATTCAGCTGTAATGAAAATTGTACCTAAATAAATTGCATGCATCAAGGATAATGCAATTTCCTGCTATAGTCGAACCTCGTTAAGACGAGTCCTTCAGGGACGTCATAATTTGTTCGTTTAAACCGTAGTTCGTATACAGTATAGTCAAAAATCAGAAAAATAAAACATTTTTAATAATGCAAACCAAGGTCTCATCGAAGTTTGGATAAAATCCTATCATTAGTGCATGCATATGAATGGGAAGGTGCTGCAACTTTTATCGGTGAATTCCTCGTTATAACGTGCCTTTTTTCATACTGTCTAAAGTTCGTTTTAACCTAACACAGTGCGAATTCTCGGGAACTCTAAAATTCATTCGTTTTAACCAATTTTTAATATACGAATTGAAAATTCCTCTTAAACTAAGAAATGAACAGTATTCGTCCTTGTTTTAACTTGGAAACTGGAAATAAGTTTGAGATAATTTTTGAAAGCAACATTTTTGATTATCCGTCGTCTACTACTTCATTGGTTTGATAGATTTTCTTCGAAATTAACTATTTTTCAATAAAACAAAAAATTGGAAGTCTTTTTGCATTATGTAAAGAATGATAAACACTCGATTTTATATGCTGTCTTTATGATAGGAATGGCCACCATTTTCGTATTTCTCAAACATTATGCCTATATTTACTTACTTTCAAGAAATTAATAGTTTACAGTATGTTCAATCACACAAAAATACTGAATATATACATTATTTATAAATTAAGAAATAATAAATTTAAAGAATATCTATCAACTCAGCGATGTAGGAGACGACGTGCATAGATTACTATACATAGGGGGAGAAGGGTTAAAGAAATGTTGCGGACAATAATTGTCTTCACAGAGTTCGTACTATCATAAATTTGTAAAAGGCGAGTTCTTCTTAATGAGGCAAAGGTTATACTGCATCCTCGTGATCGCGCCAACTCGCCAGGCCACAATACATACGGTATACAGTAGGGTAGATGGACAAGGACTATCCAGTATCCACATCTTCCCGGTTAGGATAAAGTTAATTAAAAATTATTTTGGCAAAACCAATAAATTGCGACTAACCTCGTCAGATCAATTTAAACTTCATGTCACTCCATGTATGGGTTAATATTCGCACTGACCCTGCAACTGGGTAAACACTCGGTGGAGCAACCCATCAGAAAAATCGATTCCTTTTCAAATGAAATTTCGGTAAGTCAACCCATTTAACTGCAGGGTTAAACTCTGGCATCAAAAATGAAAGTGATATTGGACTGTGAGCATGTATCGCCCGACTCGCAGTCAAGAAGAAAACTAATTTAGTCCGCCAAGGATCGTGGCTTTCGACCGTTATTCGGAATTATTAACTCGCTAAAAGGTCCAAATAGCAATTCAAAAATAAAAAAAGAAAAAAAAAACAATTTTGGGATGAATGCAGGCAAGCGAGGCGCTACCGCAATTGACATCGTCAATGATACCAATCCAAAATGTCATCCGTCGACCTGTGCGCATTATCTGGTATAAATTTCGAGAAATGGGAGAGTAGAGCAGCAATTCAATGACAATTGGGTTTAAGCCAGTACGCCGCAAAACGAGATAAAATGGCCGTATAAACGAATTGTTCAGCAACATCAAACGTGTGGTACTGTAGATTAACAATAAACTGTAGCTTTACAGACGAAGGAAAAAAATATTGTCCGGCCACGGGCACCAATTAGGCATTTTAGCCTCAAAGACGGGCCCCCTAAAATGTTATGGGACGCGTATGCTGTTGCTTCAGTAAAATACAAATGTACCGATATTTTTTAATGATACAGGGTTCCGTAAATCTATAGGACAAGTCGGGGAACTTGAAAATGTCTAGAATAGACAGGGTAGAAAAATGAATTTAGAAAAACTCAGGGAAATTCAACGTATTCATGTCCAAAATGAATGCTTCTACGTATGGGACACCGTACGCTATGGCTTCGTTAAAGTGCAATTGCACCGGTATTTTTTAATTTATAAACAGGGTTCCATAGACCTATTTATTCAACGTATTCATGTTGTTACAATTCAAAACGAATACTTCACGTGGTTAGCTCGATCAGGGCCCATTTGCACATCAAAACATCAAAGCATCAAACATCAAAGCGTTAAAATAACTAATTCGTCTAATTTTGTACAGCTCCTGATTTGGGCTGAAAAGCCGCAATTCAATGTTAAGCAATAAAACGTGAAATTGGCTGTCTATAGAATTAATTTCACTAAATGCATGCAAAATGGTGGAACAAGTCATTTTAAAAACATGTTTGATTTTATCGCAAACAATGGATGAGAGCTGCTCGTAAATACGAACGTTAGAAACCTTTCTTATGAACATTTCTGAGTCGAAAAAGCGCTAGCGTCATGTCTATGACTTCCATTTTTATACTTTAACGAACAACTTCCTATGGCGCGCTCAAATCATTGTTCTCGAATAAGGACAACGGCACATAAACAGGAAATCAAGTCATTAAGTATTGTGTTACATTTAATGGGTGGTGCCACTGCACCAAGCATTCATTTACAACAAGACGATCATCGGTTGAACACACTGCATTTGACCATTTTCTAAACGAAAAATGGGGCGAGGGTATCAGGGTGTTAAGAAATTGAATTTTCACCAGAGGAACCTCGATAAATCACGAAAACTTCAGTTAGTTCCTCCGTTACGTCAAAGATAAAAACCTCATTTACATACTGAAAGTCATGAAAGTTTCCATAGATTTCGAAGCACAAAAGAGGGAGCTATTGAAAAAATGATTGCTCACTTAGATGAAGCGAACTGCCGGAATATAAAACGAGAAAGAACGAGAATAGGTCGGCCCATGATGCATTACCTTCATTGTAATGGAAGACTAACGGTAGAATATAAGGGTACTTCACATACATGTACTGTATGTAGACTTGAAATACCTACAGAAATGAATTTAAACACATGGGCAAGGTATTTTCCTTCCAAGGGCACGATTCCACTATCTTTTGTAATACGAGATTAATTAATGCCTTTCGGAAATATCAAAATTATAGATTAACACATATACTGTGCTGTGGTTGCCTCTTATCTACCTAACTGAAGGTCAGTAAAATGTAATGACATTTTGAGATTCATTGCATCAGCCGTAGTTGGAAAGGGCCCGTTTATCTGTGAGGTACAGCTTGACTAAATTGGCAAGTTTGCTAAATTCTTACATTTGAATGGGCTAAAAGCAGATTGGTATAAGTGACTTAACTTAATTACTTTTTGAGATAATTACACTTAAACTTTTTCAATGTAATACAATTGTGTGTTCTATGTATACAGCAGAACCTCTTTTATATGAACCTCTATTATATAAACTCATCAGCAAGTGGCTCCTGCATGCTGACAACACCGGGCGTTATTTGGCTGGCGCAGGCCTCAACCTTGGGAAAATTAACCAAATACATGTAGGTACCTGTTTGAGGCCTGCTCGTAGTAGCAGTTCAGCTATTTCAACTAAAAATAAGGGATTTAGCTTTGACAAAAAAAAAATAAAGATGGTGAAACAGTTAAAAGATTCATGATTTCTTCAAACCTGCCCAATAAAATAACTTTGAATACTTGCTGGTTGCACCAACAGAGGTTAAAAATAACCCAGCGTTAACCCACTTGTGTTGCACATGCACTGGTTAGGTTAAAAATGAAGAAAAAGGTTAACCCAGCCAGTAGGCAGGGTTAACCTTGGGTTATTAGGAAAAACAACATGGCGGACACTAGGGATGAATCTGATGAAGCTAGGGA
>JAQGBX010004866.1:0-14603 GCA_034698745.1 Megaphyllum sjaelandicum | reverse complement strand
GACTCAGAAAAGGTGGAAAATTTTGCAAATTTCGACTCAGAAAAGGTGGAAAATTTTGCAAATTTCGACTCAGAAAAGGTGGAAAATTTTGCATTAAGAGATGTGATTTAAAAATAAGAACCATTTAGTTGCAACTTTTAACAAGGAATTCCGGAATTACCTATTTTCATATTACAGTATCTAAAGTTTGTTTTAAAGCAACATATCCACTAGGGAGCTAGAAAAAATTCATCAGTTTCAGCAAAAACATTGAGTAACGTAGTAATTAGTCTTTAAAGAAATATTTAATGTAATCTATCCCTACCCAAAGACTGGGACTGGAAATGACATTGTACTATTAGAAATTCATATAAATTGAGGTTTTTCTCTATACAAGATTTTTCACCATAAGTAGAACAATAATTAACATCCATGTTAATATCTAAGGTATTTTCTTAAGTTGTTATTCACAACTATATTTTATAATATTTATCTAACAGTTTTTTTTAATTTCCTATCATTACAGACATAGTTTAGCTCTTGCCTTACGACCATAGAAGTTTAATTGAATTTAAAAATTTGAGATCATTCTTTTAGCATGCTTTTAATAAGATCAGTTAGCGTTTTCGAGACTTACTTATCCTAAATAAAATTAAATTTACATGTTTTGTTGTTTGCAGGACCTGGATGATCTGGTTGAGAAGGAGAGACAAAAGTTGTTAGCCAAGAGACAAGAAATGTAGTGAATCCCCATGTTATAAAAAATTAATAAAAGAGCTTTCTAAATCTGATAAAGATAGCATATGAATTTTGATTCAAAACATGCAGGACATTTTAAGAAAGACATCCGTTTGTGGGATGCAACAACCACAAGCACCCCCCTCCCCTATTTCTGATCTTAGGGATCCCTTACAAAATTAACGAAGATTTATTCCAGGGTTATCAAACATCACATGATAATTTGTGGATCTGGCACTGACTCTGCTATTGCCTTGTGTGGAAATACCTTTCCCCCATTGACATACAGTTCATCTTTCACAATGACATCTTCACCCAGCACGGTGACATTCTCCATTCTTACCTGCAATAATTTAAAGAAAATTACAATAAAAAAATCAGTATTCTGCTGGATGTTACCCAATAGCACGATAGCTGTCACAATTGTGGCATGCATACGTATATTGATGGATATCATTTTGCTAGGTCAAAACCTGAGGTTTCACAACTCTGCACACGTTAATTTGGAGAACACTTAGTGCATCCAGCATATGCAGAGATACACATGTTTGGGTTTGGTTGGCATAACAACCAATGGCTGCAAATTCAACATATCACAGCACATTTCATTAAAAAACTAGTCTTTACTTACCTTAGTTTTGGCCAAACGCGTATCTATAAATAACAGTACGATAAAAACAAAACGAACAGTTAAAAACGTCAAGCAAAATAAGAAAAATGGCTAGTGTGATTTTTACATTTTAAGCCTAGCGACACGCGTTCGGCTGTTGTTTTAAAATTTTCGGGAGTACCACGCATTTTTTTGTGGCTAACGTAGCCGTAAGTAAGGGCCGCCATGACCTCCTTAAGCGATTAATGCAAACTTATGTTTTAAAATCATAAGACAAAGCCATTCAATTCATTGCAAGTTTTTTTTAATGAGCCCATTTAATAATACAAAACGTGAAGTAGCATTGCTCATTCGCCATTTCCAGCAGCTTCAAGTTCTTTAAGGAAAGCCCTCTTCTTCTGGGCAACCCTGTTTCTGCGATCAGCCAGGGTGAGCTTAGCTTTATTCCACCTGAAAGGAAATAACCAGTTTCAGCAATCTCGCAAATAGTGATACAAAAGTGAAAGATTTTATGAAGGAAGTGACCATACCTCTTGACAACAAGCTTCGAGCGATCCTTCTCGATGGGCTTGTGTTCAGGGGCAGCCCGGATTTGGGCATGGGCATTCTTGTACAAACCTTCAACCTAAAATTTGAGAGAAGTTTAAAGTTAGAATTGAAATGATATTACATTTCATGAAAGCAGGGATTTTGAATTTTCCATGCCTCATCTGCAGTTATCCCTAATTTGACGTATTGCGCAAATTGCTTCTTGTAGGCATCCTCATCCTCTTCCATCAGCTTACGCATGTAGTCTGCAACGTGCTGTCCAAAAATGTGGTTACGGTGGACTTCAGCGTTAAAGGACTTGCTCTCGCTGTCGTAACCAGGAAACCTCTTTGTGCTGAAACGAAACGTAAGCCAACGGACAATGATAAACATTCTGACTATTAAGTTAAGAAAACCAGCGATGCAATCAAGACTTAGGAACTCTTGAGATCCTTGCAAACCTGTGAGGAATATCAATTCCAGCATCAGCAGCCCCTTTCATGGCGCCAAAAATCCTTGCTCCAGTGGTGGTGCGTGCAAGACCCACATCCAGGTAGGCTCTGAATGCACCCCGCTTTCCATCCAAGTCTTCGACATTGTAGTGATCTCCATTAACTTCTACACAGCCTGGATACAAAGTGTCCAAGCCGAATTTCTTCAATACCTAATGGAGAAAAGACATTAATAATTCCACTTTTAAGAGTACATGAACAGCCCCAAAACCTTTAGCTGCATATTTTTACTTACTCTGCGGCCAACTAGAAGCCCGGTGCAATATGCTGCACCATAATTGGTCAACCCGACCTTGATGCCATATCTAGGGAGTTCGTGAGAATATGCAGAGCACACGATCACGTCTCCTTCGATTCTGGCATACGCTATCTGTAACGTAAGATTCAAAGCATAGAGGTAAGCAGCCATTGCACTCAGAGAAACAATGCAAGGGAGGAGAATTCAGTTACCTGGCATATGATATCCTTGTTGGTGAAACGCACAATAAGACGGTACTTCGGGGTGTTGTACTTGTTCTTATCTTGAACTACCAAGCGGCGTCTTGCATAGTAGTCAGTCCTACCCTCACGTCTGCGCTTGAGCTTAACTTGGAAACGCTTGAAGTACGCCTTACTTTTTACAACTTTCACGAAACCCTGCAAAAATAGTAAAATAATAACATCAGGACGTATTTGCTAAAAACCATTACACTACAACGTTACGAGTATGACAACGAGGTTAGGCTTTCCCTCAAAGACAATTTACCATTTAAACTTTAGAATGCGTTTAAAGTTGATTTTATTTTTTCTAGTAGCCACGAATTCGGATCTATATCAAATGTTTTACAAAACACATTATACCGTAAAAATAATGCAGTTAAAACTTCAGGTTCATGGCCGGTGCAGATGTGACGTGGAAGTTGGGAGAAATTATATGTAAAGACGATGTAACTACGATCTTTTTTAGTTCATTAGCTCGCACAAATTCTGTTTGCAGGTTGGGAAATCAAACCTCGCTATTTTCTAGCCAATTATGACTTAATTTGACATCACAAATAACACTGAAACCTATAAAAGCGCGGCAAACAAAGCCCATCGCTTTAGGAGCCACCATATTGGCAAGCAAAACGTGTTAGGCATCCCAGATTTAAATCCGACTGAAAGTGCATCGTAAACCGAGCATCTTTCTAAAATTTCGCCCACAATTCGTAATAAAACCATTTACAATTATTTTACAATTAGTATTATCCGTTAAAACTACTCACCATTTTAGATTTTAGGAGAAATCAACTAACATACCAGGTAGCATCGGCTAGAGGCGACCGTGCAACCAGAAAGAACTATAACCGGAATTTCCGGAAACGTCCATTTCACATGTGCAGACCACGTGACCCCTCCCCCCTCGCATCGAAATTGCTTTAGCGGGAGATTCAAAATATTACAGGTGTAGTACACAAGGGTCTGCGCACACAGAAATGATGTCATATATCAGTGAGCGCTGACCCATATGTTTGCATTGGCTTCGACGTATTGTGGACAAGTTACGCGTCATATTTATTTATATGTATTTATAATAAAATAAATTAATAAAAACGCTTACGTTTCAAACTAGTCACTTGGGTTTACAGAAGACAAACGCAGGGTGACACGTCATGACTATTTGCGAAATTCGAGGAGCGTTTGTTTATGCTGCCGCAAGGCATTCTGGGCCGTTCCGCAAGAGTTGTGACGTTTCGTGGAATTAACATAATCTATTCGCGAAGGAAGCTTGTCGTTGTTCGCCATTTTGGGAAAATTTGAGTGGCTAAAAAAGATCGGGCTAGCCATCGAAATCTGTCGCCATCCGTCCTAACTTTTGTTACTAGAGGTCACACTCATTTTCTCGAAACATCACCCAATCGAACGGACCGAGGTAAGCGATTATTATTTCACTCTGAACGACCGATTGATCGCTAGTTTTTCAACTGATTCGGGGATATCCTCCGCTGACCTTAAAATTACGATGCGAACAATGGGGGCGATGTGTCGGATCCGTTGTTTTCTGCGATGAAATTTAAGACACTTAGTATTTGGGAAATAAATCCACATTTTGTCTCATCACCCTCGCGAAAAACCTGCCTGAATAAACGGGGTGGAAGGTGCGAAAATATTCGTAGCAAAAGCACTGTTTTACGACGTAGCAGATAAAACGGAGAAAGCATTCCATTCTGATCCGCCATGTTCTCCGTTTTCTATGTTTCGCGGAAAATAAGCTCTGAAATCGTTTCGTTTTCGCCGATTTCGAACTGATTTCCCTTCGCAAGTGAGTCCGTTGTTCGGTGCAGTTTCTATAATGACATTTTTCGTACGTTTCCACTGCTCATTGCTTTTGCTAGGCGTACAACAGTGCCGTTTGAAAGGTGCAGGTTAACAACCGCATATGACACTCGATAGTTTAGGCCTAGGGACGTGTATTTATAGGATGCTCATGAGGAATTAAAATCAAAATTTCGTGGTCACTTGATTTTTTAAAAGCAAAATAACGATTCTGTGGCCAAGAAAGGAACGGTTAAGAAATTTTCGCGGAATTGGTTTGAGCTTTATTTGACAGGTGCAGGCCGTGGCAATCTAAGGTGCGTTGAACTTGGTCCTTTTCCTACACTTTGGCTATTTTGCTGTTAGGAGGGAATTCTGCACTCAATGGGATCACTGCCATTGGAAATAATGACTTTAAACTTGTAAGATTAAAAATCAGAGTGGTCTCTGTACGGTTTGCTTTTCTATGAATTGGTAAAAGAGCATACATCAATCTGCTAAAATTGCACAATTCAGGAGGAATTTGACAAATTTCATGATTTGCAATTTTCAAGTACATAAATTATCCGTTTGGTAAATGCTATCACGTAGCCATTACTTGCTTTCATTGACGGATTGTACAATGTCAGATATGAGGAATTTTTTTTATTAAAAAGTCTTAGGCTCAAAGTGAAATGTAATTGAATGAAATTTAAAATTTAGTTCTGCTCAGTTTGCTTTTGTTGTTGAGACAGTTAATCATCAGGTAATACTCGGCAGAATGATATTGTAAAAAAAATTTTCATTAAGCGCAGCAATTTATTTATCAAGCTGTAATATTGATATATTTGGCTTCATAGTTTGGTGTATTTTTCAAAAACAAAACAAAATGTGGTCTGACGTGGACGGGCCGCATAATTTTCAAATGCACGTTTAGTACAAGAATTGATATGGGTTTTATCTCAAATTGCTGAGAAATACAACATATTTTAAAGGGATCAGGTCTGATTATTTCACAAAACCGCAATATTCTATTATGTCATCGATTGAAATTGGTATAAGGATTTTTCTAGAATTCGTGTAAAATAACAAAGATCTGTCAAATAGTATGACGTAATGCTTCAAACCTAAACTTAATGTCCTGTAGAAGTAATTAACTGTAACAATTCAATGTGGTCGTTCAGCTAGGTTTTTGTTTGCATGCAATTAAATATTAAATTCTGTCAATCATTACATTCTTTAGTGTGGAATGCCAGTGCTAAGGGACTGGGCGTTGTGAAATTTTTCTCATGTCTATGTCAGTGATAATATTTTTTTGAAATGAGTGCAACTTGACTGGGCCGAAGGTTGCTAAGCGCTGAAAGTCTTGAGCTGTCAACTTTCACTGGTTGGGATTGCCGGTTTGGCTGTAATTGTGTCAGGTTATTCGACTTCCATATCTTTGCACCAACACCTCATGTTTTTGTGGCCTACTAGTCGCAATCTGCGTTAGCGTAGGTCTACCATAAGCTCTGCTTTGAGAAATGTCCTCAATTGCTAAATATAACTTGGCTTTTGGAAACATAGTCTTGAAACTGATTTCTTTTTCCCGGATTCGCCAAATGATGGTTTTTACGAGTTTGAACAATTGTCATGATGACTTTTAATCACTCACTGTGCTGATGGCTGTTCAAAGAAAAAGAAATTTGACATAAAAGCTTTCAGAAATTAAGTAACAAATGATTGCATTCCTGGGAAGCTGTCTGAAGGTTGTCGACTTTTACAGCATAGTTGCAACTTACTATCTTGTGAATATGGTGGTTGTAAAATAGTAGAATAACAATGTTAGACAGTTTTAAGTGCAAAAAATAATGGAAGCTGCTGACCTTAGTTCCAATTTCAGCTCAAATCCTACTTTTGTTGCAATTTTTATGGAATTTTCGGCTTTATTTAAAAGAAATAGGTAGATTTAAGAAATTCAGTAACATTTGGTTGATATTTAAGGAACTAATTCAAAAGTTAAAAAGTCTGTATTTTTATAATCCTACCCGTGAAAGCATTCCATATGTTAAAATATTTCCACAAGTTTTTTTCCCTGTTTGCCACTGGAATATTTCAGATACTCAATTCAGTTGAAAGGGAAGGATTGTATGTAATTGTATTATTCTCCAATTTCAGTAACTGCGGACCGTTCCTAGGGTAGCGTGAAGCAGAACTCAATGATTACTCCTGGCCAGCATGTCCACATTTTCGGGGATAGCTTCAAAGGGGGAGAAAGGAAAACCCAAGTTCTCGTCGTTAAATATAAATGATCTGTATAGAGGAAAGACAATAGAAACTCCCAAAACCACAGGTTTGCTTTTTCTTTTTTCTATGTGACCACACTATTTTGTCATGCCAGATCAGAATCTGTTTAGTTCCCCTTTCAGATATTTAAAATTCTCAGAGATGTGTTATGTATAACAGAAGTTATGTAACATGAATTTAATGAACTGAACAAAAAAAGTCGTGTTTTTTGCAAACCAAAGATGTGAATCACTTTTATAATGTAGATTGGTTGTTGACTGGCGAAATCGGTTTGTGGAAATCAATTTAAGGCAAAATTGTTGCAACCAACAAAGCAGAAAAATAAAATGGGTGTACTTGCTGTTTAACCAGTTGCTCAGAAACATGGCCTGCAAAGTTTGGGTAAAGTGGCGACGGTCCGCCGTATGCCTCCACCAGCAAACCTTCCAAGTTTAAAAAGTGAAAATAGTGGCAACGACCCAAACATCAGCTTAGTTCCTACTGGAGGCACAGGATGGGGAAGCAGCAACAAAGACAAGAACAGTCCCGCAACAGACAATGGCCAGCAACCTTCACAGCCATCGCAGCCATCATCCTCGCAACAACCGCAGCCGCAAGGACACAACACGCAGAAGGTGAGTGAAGAGTTGAGGTACCATAATTTCATCTTGGCACAGTTGTTCCAGATCTAATTCCTTGTTGACGTTGTCATTGCTTTTAGCCAACAAATACTGGAACAAACCCAACTGCACCAACCCCTTCAACCGTTGCATCCACATCAGTTGCTGCGGCTGCTGCTACTGCAGCAGCAGTGGCGGCGGCAGCTGCAGCAGCAGCCAGCAAGTCGTGGAGCAGCGTAACTTCAAGCCACGTGGATGGTGGTCAAGGCACGACCTTCTTAGGCCATCAGTCGCCGTTTTTTCTTCAGGAGTTCCCGAAGCTAGCTGGTGGCGATGTGCCACCGGAAGGCAGCCAGAAACAAACCCCGGAAGTGCAGTATGGGCCAGGTCCAAGTCTAAGACCGCAGAGTTAGTATCCTCACTTCTATTTATTTGAAGCAATGCCATAAAGTCCAGAAATTGTATTTTTCCATTCTTTTTTGACGTTAAAAAAATTTGTAAGCTTTTTCGAAAGGTTAGTATAAGGATAATTGATTGTATGGTTTCTTGCACAACCAGAATGAATAACCAGAGCTGCCTGACGAATTGCACTCATAGCTAATTTATTTGTATTTGCAGGCGAAGGCAGCTGGAGCCAGGGTGGTGGCCGGGGGGTGATGCTGCAGCAGGCATCATCATCCGGTCAGCCCGGACAGGGCGTCCAGATGGGAGGCAGCAATGTGATCAACGGGCAACAAGGCCCGCAGCCAGTACAGTCAGATCTGCCAACCAAAGCTGTGCAACCCTTGGCTTCCCAGGGTTCCCTACCAGTGCCTGGGGGCCTGGCAGGCCACTCCGGACAGCTGCTCACTGGACCTGGGGCACCTGGCCACGGAATAAGTGGAGGGCCTCTTGGACCTCCTGGAGTCCCCCCTCAAATGCCCCAGTTTAGGAGCATGATGCCACCCTATGTAAGTAACTTTATCATATTATTTCCTTTAAACTGTGAATGTAGTTTTCTAACTCAAGTATTTTCTGTATAGATGGTTGGTCGTAATTTTCCTGGTGGATATCCACCAAATTTTGCTGGATTACAGGGCCCACCCCGTCCTCCGTATTCCTACCAAGAAGGGAGGTAAGTAGATGCTTTACGGACAAGACAAAAATTCCACCTGTTCATATGGCTCTACATCCACAATAGTATTTAAATGACTACAAAAAATAGTGTTCTTCACAAGTTTAAAGAATCTAAGCCTGCGTTAGAACCAATTCATAATATACATGTAAATGCAATTTTAACCCCTCTTTATTTTAAATACTTATTTTTAAGATGTAAGATAAAGTATATTGAACCAGTATGTTGCTTTTTGGAAAATGATTTCTAAACGTTGCATTTGCTGGAGAGCTCAATCTTTTTTTAATAATTCAGATACAGATCTCCGATGAGGCAAGTAAATGATGAAGAAGGGTATACGAGACCCCAAGCTATCATTAGCGAAGCAGATCTTAAAGGATTCGATGAAATAATGCAAAGCGATTGCCACGATGGATGGGCATCAGCACAAGCAGAAGTCGATTACAGGTACATTGTATTGTGCGATAGTTAGCAACACTAGTGCCAGCCTTTAACTAATTTGTTGTGCTAATTTACATTTTTGTTTTACTATGTGCAGTGCAAAGCTTATATTTAGTGATGACGAAGAGTCTACTCCTGCAAGAAAGAAAGATTTCAGGCAAGTGCTGCAGATTGATGTTTTCTATGTAGGAGCGAAATTTAATGTTGGAATTTATTTCACCATATAGGGAAGAAGAACCTAGCATGCGTAACAGAGACACAAGAAATCAAGAACCTATGAAACCTGAACGTGACAGAAACAAAAATGAGAGAAACAGAGATCCTGATAGAGACAATGATAGAAGAGAAAGTTATGATCGTACAAGGGTAAGACGCAAATTTCGTTTTTAAATAAAAAAATTCAATGCTGTATGTAGGTTTTTACTTTAACTTAGTTAGCGACTTAAATTTGTGCATGATAGTAGAACCGGCATGGACGCCTAATGCTCCTTGCCGGTGGGAAATAATACATGCCATATCAAATGGGCAATTCCTCATTTGTACGTTTCACGATCAATAATGTTGTGGAACGTTGTCTGATTTGCTCAACAATTACTTCTGTCCGACCAGAAATTCCTTTACAATAACTGGTCCTTGCTTTTGTAGTTATTCTTTTAATCTTGAGTCAATTTCCGTTGCTGGAATATTGTGATGGAAAATGGAAAATTGATCTTTTTGAATTTGCTTATCGCCATGAATTTAGTAATGTGGACTTAGAATTTCCTTTATCTTAATCTAGTCTTTAATTATTTTTCTTAGGAGAATCGTGAAAGCCTGAATCGCAAGTCTTGGCCTGGTGGTCAGAGTCAGCAAAATGCCCCATCCCAGCAACCTGTGACGACTCCTCCTCCATCTGGGCCGCAAGCGACGCAATATCAATCGCAGCAAGCACCCCAGCAACAACCGCGTGGCTCGGTTTCGGCAGCATCGGTAGATAACCAAAGATCTTGGCAGCAGCGTGGGCCTTATGACTATAGGAATGCACCGCAAGGACCGGGCCCCTACCAGCCACCAAGTCAGATGAGAATGCCTCAGAGTCAGCAGGTATTTTATATGAAACCTTTTCTAAATGTCTGTAAAAGTCTTGAGCAGTATGAAAAGCCACATGATGGTTTGTTTTTAATATTGAGCGACATGCTTTGATGACCCTTAATCATCCACTTGTCTGATGGCTAACCAGAACTTAGCTGTTGGCACCTCACCTACCATATCGAAACATAAAACCAATTCTTTTTGCTCTCATTTCAAAAATAGCAACATGCATCGTATCCGCCTCAGGGACGGCCAAGGATGCCAGACGTTGTAGATGAAGATGAAACGTGGCGCCAAAGAAGGCGCCAGCAGTCTGACGAAGTGTTGAAGGCGGTTGAAAGGGCTCGTCAGCGCAGAGAGGAAGGCGAGAAGCGTTTTGAACAAAACAAAGTTGCCGCATCTGTGGAGAAACTCAAAATGCTCGACGAAAAGCTAGCCGTGAAAAGCATGGAAGAGCTAGAAAACAAGGAAATCCTGGCCAAGGAAGAAAAGGATCGGTCATGGACAAGTAGTGAAAGCAGGGATGAGAAACCACCCAGCAGGGATGGAGGAAGAGAAAGGGAAAGGGAATATGAGCGACAGGACAGGGAAAGGGATGCATACAGGCCACAAGCAGGATATCAGGTAAGGGACTTGTATTACTTCATTAGTTGGATTTTGAGTGTTCCCAGTTGTATTTTTGGAATGGTTTGTTAACTTAACTCTGTTAATTTTCCTGAAGTTAAAACTTCTCCCTTTGGTGTTCAAAATTAAAGATTTTGATAAATGCAAAATTGTACAACTAGCAAAAAGAAGTTGTGAACGTCTTTGTTACATTCTTTCAAAGTTTATTATTGTTATGAAAATAAGAGGAGGGATTTTGATGTTGTATGGCAATGAATTGAGTTATCCAAAATCATTTTGTACTTATGAGTTGTCCAAATTTTCATGGTCCTTGTCTGTAAGCTTAATTTCCTGAGCCAAATTTGTAACCTGTTTATAACTTTCAGGGAGGAGTGTACGCTTCATACTCGAAGCAGTTTCTCCAGAAGCTGCCACCCAGGTTCCAGAAGCAAGAGATGATGCGTCAGCAGCACCAGCAACAGCAGCAGTACCTGCGCCAACAGCAAGGACCTCCAGGCCAGCCTCCTCAGCAAGCCCCTGCCGGTCCAGGGACGCGCATGTCGCCTGGACAGGGCCCCAACTCCCAGCCACCCTCCATGGGCATGAATTTCGACCCCCGCTGGGGTGGCATGCCGGCGCCTCCGCCGCCACCTTCCCCTCCACCCCAGTACCTGGGCCAGATGCAAGGCATCCCGTCTCTGCACCCGAATCAGATGCGACCCACGCAATCGGACATTCAAGGATCTGGCAATGAAAGCTATGAGGGTGAGGGTTCCGCTCCTGAGCATGGCCCGGCACAGTACGATAATAGAGACATGTATTGGGGCGCGCGTGACTGCAGGCTCGTTCCACCCAATGGTCCACCCTATGAAACGTGGAGGCGACCCATGGTGCCATCTGCGTTCTACGATCAGCAGCAGGAATTTGGTCGTGGGTTTGAAAAGCGTCCACCAGGTGATTACGACAAGGATGATGGAACTGGGTATGACGCGCCACATTCTGCGGATTATGAGCGCAGGTAACTCGCATAATTATAAGCTTAAAAATGTGTAATTTGCTGTATTTATAAGCTTTTTTAGGGTTACTTCGTGGTGCCTTTTTCTATTACCTAATTTATGGATTTGTTTGTGGGAAATTTTTTAAAAACCTAATGGTGTATTTTCTGTGTGCCTCGAGTATATTTTATAGTTTATTTTCCAAAGTTGTTTTTTGTTTTAATTTTTCAGAATGTAATCTTTTAAGGGGATATTAACTCCAGAATGAATGAATGAATGAATTCCTAATCATTGCAATAAGAAGTATTTTGTCGACAAAGCTACCATGTCAAAAATATTAATACGAGATGCAGAAGTTGTATTATTTTTAACTTAACCGACTTGTAGACTATTAAAGCCCGGTATCCACTGCCACAAAACCAAAACATTTTCCTCCAAACTGGGTTAGTGATGACAAAAGCATGATGATGGATTAAGTTTTGGTTTGGTGGCAGTGTGTAGGCGGCTTCTCGTTTTCATCTGGCCAAACTTTCGGTGGTGGCTGAAAATTTCTTTAAAGTTTGGCGTAGTTTTTTACCAGATCAAAGCGAGAGACCTACTCCTTCTCCTTCTAGGTTTAGTGAAAACTGCTTAACCCTTTCGGCCCTAACGTCCAAATATTTGGACACTGTTTTCAAAAATCCCCATTTTTTATGCAATTGCGCTATTGCCTTGGTTTTTGCTCTATGCTATCAAGTAGGCTTTATCCTTTAATTCTGGCTTTTTAGGAATCAGCAGCTTCAAGTGGATGGTTTTAAAAATTAGCGCCAAAGTTGACCATTAGCATAAATTTTCGTATTGCAAAAAACGATCTTTTTGAGCCACCATTTCACTAATTTTTCATCAGTTTTTACGTTGTTTTTTTTACCAATCCTGTAGATAAATGTATTTAGAACATTCCTGCTAAGTTTTAAAACTTTCTGAAGTTAATTGGTCCCGTTATGAACAGAAATACGTTTGGTACAAAAAAAAATTTTTTAAATGTCTAAATATTAGCTAATAAATTCACTTGCAGTCAAATTTATGCTAATGTAAGTATGTTAAATTATTATTAGAAGTTTTTCATCATTTAAAAAAAATTTTTTCAAAATAATTTTTTCACATATTTTTCACAAATATTGGGTTCGTTTTATGCCATTTTTCTCTAAATTTCAAAGTTATCAGATTGGTCTGAAATTTTGGATTTAGGCATCTTTTATCATGCTGATTTCAAATATCTATTCAAAACAAAAATCGGTTCATTATTTTAAATCCAGGGCCGAAAGGGTTAAGGTAAACTGTAACGAAGTGCGATAACCAGATCGCAAAAGTACTAAAGGTACTAACCAGGCTAAAAAGGCTAGGGTTCAGGGTTGCCTGGCGGCGATTATCCCCTTAGCTTAGCTAGTAAAATAAGTATAAAGCACTAAAACATATTACCATTCAAGATAGCACAAGGTGAAAACACAATCAAACATGATAACCCTGGCTCATGCGCAGCACGATGTTTCATCCAACACCAAGAGTCCCAGACTGCCGACTGCCCCCTTGTACGCCTGTTATAATTAGTATGACATATGACGTAAGGTCAGCTATTGCGCAATTTGTGCAATCATGGTCAGCTGACCATGGCAAAACTCATCTATGCAGCTCGGTCCCGTTGATGTAAAGATCGCCTATCTACACTATACATTGTATACCGAAATACTGTTATTGAGTATTCGCTTATACATATTTCAATTGTAACATGTTAAACTATGGAAAAAATGTCTATGTTGCGTGATATAACGCCCTTCAATATCGGAGGAAAAGTGGCCTAAAAGCTTTGTACCGAAGAGAATGAAAATGGCACGTTTCATTATCGTGATTGAATCATTCAGTAGTTAGTAAAAAAAGCTTCTTGTATTGCCTTTTTACTGTTTGCTGCAAATTTCTAGGTGTTCACGGAAAATCACTAAAGCGATAAATCATCTTTTTTGATCTTTTCTGGAAGTGAAGTCGACACATTTGACTAGCGAGCACGATGTTCCTTATAGATTTACCCTACTGAATTAGATCGCTTTATTTTCCTGTTTGCTTTTCTCAAATAACGTGGATGTATAAGCATGTTTTAATTGTTAAAAATGTCGTTGAGTGCTTTCATCGAATTTATATTTACAGCAACAACAAAAAATGATTTTTTTTTTCGCATACTATCTGTTTTTAATGCATCCATTAGTAAGATAGGGCGAAAGCAATTTTTAATATTACTTGTTTATCATGTCGAGGGAAACTTGATCACTGGAGTGATATTACAACGCGGTTTTAATCTATTTTATTATTTGTTTCTCGATGTTTCGCTATGTTGAATCGTTGCTGTTTGAAGTCCATGAACAGACATGTTTAATACTTGTATAGCTGCTTGTTATACCAATTCTCCTAGAAGCACATAACCAATGACCGATCAATATGAAATACTATCAAAACAACTCATTTCTTTTGAAATTTTTCTCTCATTAGCTAGTTAAAGCAAATTCGTTGCCATGGTGCTACTCGACTAGCTTCATTTCGAGGTCACGGCTCTTGAGAAGTATACATAAGTATTCCCTTACTTGAAATGCTTCCTGGACCATTATTACCTCTATTTGGTAAAGATTTCCGTAGAGGAGGCCAATGGCATTGGAACGTCATCCACTTTTATATTTCACTACTCATTGTTGCAACTTTTCTCCTTTATTTCAAACGTTTTTCAGGTTTTTTTTCTTTGAATTGTCTTTGTTTTACAAAATTTAGGGGTTTGTAAAACCGCGCAGCTTTTGCCAAAATGCTTCCCCTTTCTAGTCAATTTTTTAGATTGCTTTCTCCTTTATATCCCCC
>JAQGBX010004865.1:0-14606 GCA_034698745.1 Megaphyllum sjaelandicum | reverse complement strand
CCACCAATGCTACCAACATGTTGGTCCTACATATCCCAACATGCTACCAACATGTTTGTTCCTACAACCACCAACACGCTACCAACATGTTGGTTCATGTATATTCCAAACTGCTACTAACATGTTGGTTCCTACCATTACCTACATTTCACCAACATTATTTCCTACAATTCCCTGCGAGGAAAGCATGGCAAAGCGACAGCGAAAGCAGTCATGAATAAACAAACAAAACAGAAGTCACAATGGCTGCTTAGCAACCGCATACGTCAGCGCGAAAAGATAATGATATAAAATTAAGCAGGTGAGAGGCTGGCCTACAAAGGCCAATCCCCCTGTTCCTGCAATGTGTGCTTCCTCGTTGGTGAGGTGGAAAAATTCTATACAAGCGAGGTAAACAGCCGTGACGTCTGCCTCAACGGCAGGGAAAGAGGGATCTAACTCGGAACAGATGTAACCGGAGTAAATAATGCACCTTTCTTCAAAGGCGGTAGTAGGCCCCACTACAATCAGCACCACGGATGGAGCACACTGGTGCCAGGGGAGAGCCGCTTGAGCCAGATATATGATGTGAACGGCATTATCCAGTTCTTTGTTCATTTCTGGGACATCACCTTTAAAAGCTCCCTCTTGTGGATGAACATCTTCAGGGTGTGGCAAGGGACTCATTTTCTTTGTGCCGAAGTTCCCCTCACCATGAAATTTGCATAAATGGTCGTTATTTTGGGATTTATAGTTTTATAAAAGTATAGTCACGTAAACTAGGTTTATAGTTGGAACTGACTAATTACCCTAATGGAACAGCCATAACTAAACGGGAGGAAATTCAAAACATCAACAAGCCTTGCGCGAGACTCGTAAACCCGCATGCAAATGGCCAGACTGGAGCCAAGATGCCATTTAAAGACACTAGCGCCATCTACTGTGTGGGAAGAGGTAGGTGGGCTAATAGCGATAGCTGAGTGCTTTGGCAAAGCCTCGAAAAAAAGTCTGGAAATGCAGAGCAAATAGTACTGTATAATAGGAAAATCATTGTTGACTCGCGAGCAGAGCCTGGGAAAGAGAACAAGAAGGCAGATGCCTCCATGCTGGATCAACGGATGACAATTGCTGTTCGGTTTAGAAACTGCCATTGTGAGGACAACATCATTTCTGATTTTAGATAGAATTGTTTTGGATTTAGATAGTATTGAAATGTATTTTGTAGTGTTAAGTAAATAGAGTTAGGATTATTTTGTTAAGGCCCTTCAGTGTGCACGCTATAATTGAATACCACATTATTACACGTATCCATTTAATTTCCCTTAAACCTTGCAACATTAAATGAATACTGTAATTCACCAATTCAACGACTATGTCAATTTGCTAAAACACTTTGCCAAATTAATTAGGAATTCGCAGATAAGTAATCCAATACATCTCCATGGAATTATATGCTACCATAGCCCTTTGGAATCCCAACATTTGTGCTGCCTTTACGTAAGTACTCCCCAGTTACGTACAATATCATATGAGACCATCATTTTCCCACATGCAAATGCTGGAACCAGCATTCGCAAACACTTGGGTATCCTGGTTTTTCCACATTGGCTCATAATGTTTAACGATCGCCTTGTACATTCTATGAAATTTGTACTTTACATAATCATTTTGCAATGAAAAACAACTAAACAAATGGAATGTGACCAGCATGTGATTTTAACAAGGGCGGGATCTGTGCACAGGGTATTATCACAAGGGTTAAAGGGGGCGTAATGGGCATTTGGGGATTTTTTTTTCTACTTGTAATATTTTTTATGCAATGTTACGTCCAATTACATAAGGTGGTGAGAAAATGCTACGTTTTATAACTTTTTTTTCTTTTTTATGGTTTTAATTCCTAGGTACCAACCCCCCATTGTGTAATGCCTGTACCAACCTGCAGGATTTTGCAATCTGTTATGTTTATCTTTTTATTCAAATCAGTAACATGTTAAGGAACATACGAGCATATCTAGATAGTTTATTCCATAAGATAGTCATTTTAACGTTTATTTGTATTTATTTTTAATATTTGAGTTAGTCTGGTTGCAATTTTGACACTACATGTCTTGGCAAATTCAATACAAATTTTAAAAAATTATGTGATAAGAATGAACGTCAGGATGTGTGCTAATAGATTGCTGCAGAAAACTGCATTAAAAACCCATGAAAATTACCTTTTTTGGCCTTTCAAAACTCAAAAAATCGTTTTGATTTGATTGGTTTTCTCCTTTCTTATGGAGGGCTCATAATGAACCAAAGGTAGCACATAAGCGCTGCTAAGATTGGATTTTTTTCACTTACCTAACTGTTATTTGCTTGCTTGAGTTTGGCGGAGATTCGACCACTGTAGCAGCCTCTGCTTGACGTTTTCGAGGTGGTTAGGTTCATCCTTATTTAACTTACCCTCGAGGCCTAAGAGCACGGGAGTGCTAACTTGGGACCATGAGTCCAGCTGGGGCCCCAGTGCTGGGCACATTCTAAGAACATGATCCAGGTCTTCCGTAGGTGCCTTCATGTGTAATTCATGTGTTTTTTCCGATTGAGAAAATCAAGTAATTCACTTTCGGACAAGTCACTAATGAATGAATATCCTTTGGTGATTAATGTGATTTTTAACATCACATAAGGGCTGAATTTCTTGTTGCGGTAGGTCATCAAATTGTAGCATTTGCACTTACAATTTCCTTATTTGCATTATGATCTGATGTCTCAATGTCAACTTCCACTCCAACATCAGCATTTAAATGCTGAAACATGTCAGTTATGCTGCTAACTTGTTTTCCATGAATAGGGTCATCTTTTGCATCTTGGAGAAAAGCTTTTTTGAGAGAGTACAAATCAGTTTCACTAGCTAAATTAGTAAAGGAAACAATCTTCTTTCTTCCACCAAGGTTGGCTAACACACTTTTTGATACACATTTCAATTTTCAAATGTTGGCAGCAAATAAAAGTAATCCTGGACTGTATACAAATAAGGATAACAACAAAGAACAAGAAATTTCCCAAAAAAACACAAGCCTCTGCCTACCCTAAAGGAGACTCAGAAATGAGCCATTGAGAGCATATGTGCTGACACACTTATAATGTGTGCATTAACAAAGGCTCTTGTTAGCTTATTTAGAAACTTTTATAGGCAATCTTATACTATTATTTGTATGCACATTTTAACTGTTAGTAAAATAAAATATGTATTTACATACCCTTCGTTTTTATGTAAGTAAAAACATGTTTCTTTTATTAATTAACCATTGTAGATTTGAATTTGATATATTTGGTAAAATATATTTGAAAACATAGTTATGTTTAAAAATATTTGCTACCTGAGACATATTTATACAAAAATGTCTTTTAATATTACTATGCATCCTTTTTAACGCATTAAGGTCATATTAGCCATCATATTTTAATAGGTGTCTAAAATGACTTCATGATTATGGCAACTTAACCTTATGAATTGGCTTCATGTCGAGCCATTGTACAATCACCATAGATTCATCTGCTCGTATAACTTGGTCAGAAGATCCTCAGCCTTTCTTGGTAAGATCTTTATCACTTTTAAGATTTTTGACAGATGCAATTCTGTTTTTGACTATGGTTTCAGTGATTGTTATCAACTTATGTTCCGCTCCAATAATTTTTCTACTAATTGTATGCTGGTGAAATACCAATCACAAAATAATGCTGTGCCTGCTTTCAGATCTTTTGACATGTGCAAAACTGCAGCTGCTTCAAATCTAAATTCTTTGTCAATAGAAAAAAATGTGCTTGCCAAAGCAATTTTTAAAAGCTATATGGTATGACTTGTTTGGGATGTAGTTTCAGAGTAGTGATTCTAGTAAATGGAATCATCTGCTCATCAACACAAACATTAGTTACACCATGTAGCTAATAGCATCCTTCCCGAATCTTGTCCAGAAATGGGCTAACTCTCCAGAGCCTATATTTTTAGCTTTATCTGAAACGTCATTGTCTACAACTACCCTTAGATGATGATTAATTTCAAAAAATCGATTTTAAGTCATGTTGTCAGCAATTAAATCTACCCTAAATTCTGGCTTCCAATACATGCAGATTCTTGTATAATGGAGACATGACATTATCATGTGAATCCCAAAAAAATCTTAATTTTCGATGGTGTGGTGTGGTTTTGAGATTTTACCTTCAATTCTGTATAAAGTAACTTTGTGGCCAATGAAATAATGGAAAACATCTTATCATCAATGTAGTTTTCAAAATAATTGGTTGGCTCAAGCTCAACATCATTATCAGAGTCCATTTATATACATTGATGGTTTTATGATCAAATGCAACTTTAGCATCAAATCCGCAAAATAATGTTTAACATTATGTTAGATTATGCAAATCACCTGTGGTAGAATAAAATTATTCCAAAAGTTCGGAACATCACCTCAGTTCTGGAAACTATTTCCATAACATTGGTTGTTTAAGGGTCTTTTTATCCAACCGACTTATTTGATGAAGTTTGTGCATAACAAGTGCAAGGTTTAACAGAATTTGCTGATAAAGCTTTGTCACTACATACAGAATGTCCCGAATCATCCTCATGTAAATTACTTGCACTTCTACTAGGCCTACTACTCGGTCCTTCCCATTAGAAATGAGGTCCAATAGAAAAGAAGCATCTTTTGTTTCTGTCTAAAATGAAAACCGTAAATCATAAGTTTAAATGCCTGCGTGTGGCATTTAAATCACACAGACCAACACAGTCTTAATGGGCTATGACCCAAAGTATATTTAAATGTACGTTCAAAAAGTACGATTTTTTAAAGAAAATAAATCACATTTGTAAATTTAAAATATCTTTATAGAATCTCTGATGATACATGACAATAAATAAATAGTCATATTCAATAGATTTACTTTAAGTAATTGTGAAAAAAATAACCTTTCGAGCCTTTGTAAAAAACACTTGGGTTGAATTTAGCCATTTTTTGTCAAGGCAGTAAAAGCGCATCAGTTAATAGACTTTGCACCACTGAGTAGGTAAAGATTTGCACTAATGTACGGTGCCTAATAGGTAACCCCCCAAATAGTGCTCCCAGGGTGTACTATTTGACCATCAGTGCCAAATAGTACACCCTGGGTTCACTATTTTGGTTCAACTTTTTGTCACAACAGGTGACCTCCCCTTTTTTGATTAGATTCTCCAAATGTCTAGGGCTAAAGCTCTGCAAATATGAAAAAAACATAAAGCATTTTGAAGTATGGTACCTTGGGGCATTCATGTGACTTTGCTACTTGCCCACCATAAAGCAGGAAAGGCCTATACAATATGTTAAGTTCAACTAATATTATTATTATACTGTATTTTTTTGTGAAATTAATTGTCAATTAAAATAACCTCTGACAATTTCATCCAAATGTGTGAATTAAGATTAATAGTGTATATTTTTTTGACAATTATTTCGGTTTTTTTGTTGATTAAATTGTCAATTAAAAAAACTCAGGGACCATTTCATCCAAACAAATGATCAAGTTTCAATAAATTTAACCATTCTTAGTTATAATAGTACTTTGTTTATTTGTGCAATACCATAATTCAGTAAATAAAAATTGCAAATGATAAATTTTATATCTGCAAGTGTATTTTTAGCATTTTCCATATAGTGCACCTGGGTGTACTATTTAAATTTCAAATTATTTGTGGAAACACCCTTTTTCCGAATAATGTACCCGAGTGTTATATTCGGCACCGTACGGTACAATGCACACTAAGTCCCAAAAATAAACTTGCAATATGCATTTAAATGCACGAGGGATTCTAGGAGGTGGAAATAATACATTAAATTAATGGTTAACTTAAGATAAGAAGGGAAACGAGTTTTCCAATTATACTTACTCGTTTTGATTGAAGATATTGTATTTGTATTTAACATGCAGTTCGATGTTTTAGGATTTAAGAGTGTATGTAAAGTAATATAAATTTAAGTGTTCAACATAATTAGGCCTATGCAATTTCTAATTATTATTTACATGCACAGTTAGAAACCGCTGAATTCGCTTTGTTTTCACTAGAAAATAAATTTAGCACACGAGGTAGACTTATTTTCAAAGTATAAAAAAGCGCAACAGTAGAACCTCCGTAAGTTGACCACCCAAGGGCGGAAGTAAAAGGGTGATCAACCTTGTTTCGCTGGACCTAAGTTTGATGCGCACTTTCCCAGTGCCGATCCCCTTGGTCTTCATATTGATTCCCTTTCTTGCCATCCCGACATCTTCGTGGTACGACTTCATGTGGTTCAAGAAATCTCGGTCCTTTACCATGTGCGTCGACGTGCCTGAGTCCACGCACCATGTCTCGATGTCCTGCGTGGTGGAGTGTTCCGGCGTTTGCAGGGTGCAATTCTTCTCCGCCGCCAGCTTTGTTCAATCCTTGCCTTCCTTTCCCCAACAGTCGGCTGAAATGTGTCCGTTCTTGCCGCAGTTGTAGCATCATGGCCTCGGGCGGCGTCTTGGTCGGCTTTCGCGTCCACTATCGTTGTCGCTCCCTGGCGATGCTCTGCGTCGAGACGATTCTCCGCCCTTAGAGGTTTTGTGGCTGACCTTACATCGCCTCACCTGTCGGGCGATCTCAGCCTCCATCTCGTCATCACTGTCGTCGCTGCCACTGCGTCGGTCGGTTTTCTCGCTTTTACTTCTAACCGCTGAGGCCTTCTTGTGTTGACTCTGCTTTGCCGCCACTTCTTCGACTTCGTCGTTTGAGTCCGGTCGGTCGAGTCCTTCGAGGCGCTGCACCTCTTCGCATAGTTGGTGCACGAACGTCTCAGTCTTTAAATCATCTGTTTTTCCAGACATCATGCCGCCAATCCAGGGCTGGTATTTCTCAGGAAGGCTGGCCACGAAAGCACCTATGACATGTGCGTGGTCCACATTATCACCTGCATCCGTTAACCGATCGACAATTTCCATCATCTTCTTGATGGGTTTCTCCATTGGGCCAGTGCGATAACGCGTTGTGTAGAGACGGGCGTTCAGCATTATTTCCTCAGTGACGGTGAATTGTCCGTATTCGCTCGCTAACTTCTCCCAAATCTCTATTACTGTCTGCAGGTTTTTCACTACCTTGACAACGCGTTCTGCGATACCTCTACCTCTCTCGATGCCACGAAGGCATAAAGATTAAACTAGCACATTCATACACACTCTGCTGGTACACACTTCTTCTTCTCAAAAGTTAAGTTCAGACTGACCAAACATGTCCCCTCAGTCCAGTTGATATAGTTCAAGGAAGAGGGGAGAGTTGGCTCACCCTTGCACTTCTCGGAACAGATGGTGCGTGGACGGCGACCCCGTAGCTAGCCCCACATCCGCCATGCATCCCTGGATCAATGACGCATCTCCAACAGTTATGTTTGGCAACATGCGGTTTTGTCATTTATGCGTCTTTTCCTTTCGATTTTTGGTTTTAAAAAATATTTGGGGACAGTTGTAATTATTTATTATGGCAGTTGAACTAAAGGAAATCAGGCTGATTGTTTGACAAGTGTTCAATTTTTATTTCGTTGGTCTGAATGGTAAGGTTTGGTCAAATGGATAGCTCCACCATTGGCACCATGTGTTCAGAAATTTCTGAACGGCCCCTACTGGGAAGGGTTTCGATCTGCCTTAAAAATAGCACAGGATCCAGAATTTTTTTTCTCCACCCAATTTTTTATACACACTTAGGCAGCACTGCATGACACCAAAGCTTTGTGGGTGCAAAAAATGCGACCTTAAACATGGCAAAATCATGTTTGGCGATTTCAAGAGTATCGTCACAGGTGGTGATCATTTTAATATGTGCTTAAGTGATTTATTTTTCTTTAGATAAAAAATGGATTTGTTTTAATCATTTTGAGTACGTGCTCAAGTAAGATTAATTCATTTTTGTGCTAAACGTTTTCTAAATGTTGCATTTGAGGCCATGCATTGTTCATAAGTAATGAATAAATTGTTATCCCCACAGCTTAATACAGTATTAACCTTTGACATCGTCAAATGAAATAAAATTGCCTTAGCACACAGTTATGATCAACACTTTAGCAGGTTTGAGGTCATATTTAATGCTGCCCACAAAGCTTTGTTGTCATGCAGTGCAGCCTAAGTGTGTAGGGAGTTAATCGTGGAGAAAAAAATTCTGGAGCACTGTGCTATCTATTTGAAACTAACTTTATTATACTAATTAGGCATCGCCTTACAACGTTCTAATCCGTAGACCTAGCTCATGGATGACTTTGAACGTGACATTCAAGGTCACAATGAATACGGTTTTCAGATGCCTCATGGAAAGATATTAAAGTAACTTGAAAAAATTATCTTCGTCTCTGTTACCATTTTAAAGCTAGGATTTTTTTCCTCTGAGAAGTGACTTTAGGAATCACCCTCTATACATGTGTATATTACATGTACTGTATATTGGCGGTATTGTGCATGTTTAGTATACCCTTTTATTCAACCACTGATTTCAAAACAACTTATAGTCTTTCATTTAAAAAATAGTAAATATGGATAAACTGGTTTAAAATTTATAAAGTGTTGTAATTCAAGTTCATACAGTTTTCAACAAGTAGGATTTGATATATTTTCTTATATTTGAAAATAAACTAATTAGCGAATTATGTTTGGACTGATTGGACGTGGAATATTCTAAGCCACACATCCAAACCATGAATAAATCTGAAATGTTTTAATGATTGTATAGAGAGAAAATTAATACTGGACCATATAAATAAATTTTTGTAATGACGAGAAAGGTTTGAACATTATTAGAGAACTTGATTAGAGCAAAGACATGTAAGAAAAGCAAGCCTTTATAGAACAGTCAATTAAGTATAACAAAAGCCACGTGATGCAAGTATTTCGAATATGAGAATATTGACTCCATTCACTGTGGATGTCCTGATGTCTGTAATAATTGGAAACGTTCCCCTGTCAAACTTATTACGGGTTTTCGGGTTTACGAGCAACATGCAGCTTACATTTCGTCCAAGAAAATAAATCAAAATCGATGGTCATCTGTAACGTATCGCTGCAAACTGCAGTATAAATATATTGTCCAAATGTGTTAACGGGTCATTTTATATCGAATAGTTTATACCAGCACATGAATACTCACTTGCTATATTTGTTATTCATTCATGTTTGATGAATTTCACATTTTCAAATTAGACAGATTTTTGATGATGCATATTGTGTACAATAACAGCGAGGTCCATGTTGCGTACTATAATCTTGCCGCTTTGATTCATCTTTCAGATCGATAAAATGTAGAGGATTTTCTCCATTATAACATACATGTTTAAGACTTGTAAGTCTTAGAATGGAATATTTGTATTTTTGCCAGAAAAAAACAGAATTTGGTCTTAAGAATTGTCAAGTTTGCAGCCGCGTTTTGTTTTCATATTTAGAAATTTAATCAGTTTTGAAATTCTAACATAAGGAATTGACTGTTATCAATTTTTCAGATATTGTAAATACGATGACCAATGTTTGACACATTTGTCATTCAAAAATGAAAATGATAGGAGCTACAATGTACATTTATTGTACATTTATTCACTAGTGAAACTATTTAAAGCCACGTTCACACTGGAGGAAATATAGAGAAAGTTTTTGTTGCGAAATTGTTGCCAGTTCTCATTATTAACATACCTTTGTTTCTTGAAGCTATAATTTATCAAAAAACAAAAATTAGCAATTGGAACTTCCACTATGTTTCCTTCAGTTCTTTTAATTTTATGGAATCGTGTTATGATAAAAATATTTTGAATTCCACATAACTTTGGCATCCGAAAATTGTATTATCAATTCTGGCAACAACAAAAATAGTGCAATGGTGAAATTCTTAGATGGTGATGCAGGGCTTCTGGATATTCTTTAAACGATATGAGAAATGTCCTCATAATTGATAGGGTGATAAAGTGACGTCGTGTTTGTTTGTTTTGGTTTTCTGAGCGAAAGCTCTATTTCATGCAGACCGCCTCAGGAATGCCAGATCAGTCAATAAAACCGTATATGTATGCCTTAATGTACAATTGTAGAGCAAACAAACTAATGGAGAAACAATATTTCCCACTTGGCCTGTATTTGCCCATAGCATAGGATGCTGAAAACAATACCGGATACACTGTAGATATAGAAAAAGCTACATGGATTAGTGGTTAGTCGGGTATTGTCATGACATATGAACGCCATCTGCCAGAGGGCAAATCTAAAGACCATCTTTAAAGATTAAATATAGTTGTATTCGGTAGTGATGGTGAAAGTGTGGTGCTGATTGAAATCATGAAGGTTAACAAGTTTGTACATGTATCTGATTAATATGGGAAATAACTTGAACATGAACATTAAACTAAGTAAGTTGACTTATTTTCTTTCACAGTCTATTTAAATACAATGCATAATGCTGCAAAAATGCGAGCTACTCCCGCCTCAGACATGCAACACTCCTTCTGGGGAATTTTTAGATAAACGGATTAGTAACACCATGGAACGATCTTGGATAATCTTCATAAAATGACTATGCACAGAACTCTTAAATGGTAGAAAAGCATTGGTAAACTAATCACAAATTGAAGAACTAATGGAAAACTGATTGTAAATGGATTCATTTGTAAGCTAAGATTTCGGCGACATAGATTGCAATTAGACTATAAATATGGCCACGACCCCATTGTCAATTTTAGCTCACAAGGAAAACGAAGTTTTGCTATGTTATATCACGTTTATTCAATTGCCGCTCATAAAAAACAGATTTTGGCTGAGCATAAAGAGAGAAACCTCTCAATGGTTAAGATTACGAACAATTAGGTTCCAAACATGAGAAGTGCAATAGGGCGCAATAAAAAACATTGAAGTCAAACCCAGAGCAAACTTGTTTAGGCGCTGCACAGTGTCCTAGAGTAACGATGCGATCGAGACAAACAATCGGGGTATCTCACGAGAAGTTTGGCACAATAACAACAGGCTCCGCATGAAAGTTCCTTTCCAAAAGCAAGCTCCTAAGTAGAAACACTAACGATGATGTTATTTTAATTTATTTGCTTGACGTTTCGACGTTTAAGTGCCTTCATCAGGAACTACATGTACATGTAGGCCTACTGTTTACAATGTTTATAAATGCAAAATTTTAGTTCTACATATCAGCTGATTTTGGTATACATGAACAGACTTTTACTGTTAACTACGATGTAAAATATAATTGTTGAGCAGCAATAATGTATCCTAAAATATTTTTGTAATTAAATATGTTTGTTTGCTAACTTACTGATATCCAAATTCTCTGTTTTAACGGCACGTGAATTCGGAAGATAGTTTTTGGCATAAATGAAATATTTTCAATACCAATTTTGTGCTTCAATCACTAATGGTAAATGACTAGGAATTGTTAATTTCACACCATAAATCTCTTTTGTACATTTAACGGATGTTAATGTATTAATCCCTAGCCATTGCGTTTTCTTCAATTTCAGTTATTTTTTACCATTTAAAATAAATGTGAAATTAACATTTTCTAATCATTTAACTTCTCAACAGGCAAAACGTTGTTTTGAAAATATCTAATCTTATGCCAAAAACTATATCCTCGTTGCATTTCTGTCTAGAAGACCAACTTTGATGACTGATTTATTACTTCCCTTCTTCAGGAAGTCTGTTTCTGAAGAGTTTTGAGGGAATTTTGTCTAAATTCTGCATATTTAATCATATTCGAATTGTCCATTGCATTTCTGTAGGCTTAAGCTGCAAATGTTTTATCGATTGGAGGGGGAGAACAAAATTGCATGCATGTGTGGCACACGGGGACAAATTAAGAGGCCGTCCACCCCCGCCAATCTTCTTGTTTCCCATTTCTTTGAAAATGCGGGTTGGCAACACTTAACAACGAACAACGCTGCATGGAATTCGGCGAAACCAAGCAGGCCGTTTATTGAGGGCATCTTTGTGGCAATCAGTATTTGCGTGACTACTTTTCACTTCAGGGTCTTTTTCCCAGGAACACTGTTCGGGCAGTATTTATTGATGATCCAAAGCGAACTGGTTTGGAAACCTAACGACGAGCATGTGTGAGTTCTGATGGCAGTTGACAAAGACGCCTCTTGATAGAACTTTGGAAAGCTTGGCGATTGCCCGTGTTTTGTGCCCGTGACTAAGGTTTAAGATAAACACAAATATGGTTTTCCCTTTGGGACGTTCGGATTTCCTACAGGGTGATATGTGCTTATATTGAGTGTCCATCCACGTGCTCAGCAACAGCAGTGGTGGCGCTGTGCGTTTTTGGCCCCCTACCTCCAAATCCTTATTGTAACAATTTTTTTCTAAATATGTAGACAATGTAGTAGGCCTACTACACTTATATAACTAGTGTCCTGATTTTAATGGATTCATTGAAACATTTCGAAAACTAAGCCTGTTACAAAAACGTTTTAGACAAATGTTGTTTGTTTTGAAGAGGTCACAAGATGGCGCTGTCGCTTTGAGCATAGATTGGCACTGTTAATCAGTGGCAATATAATTTTCCTCAATGCACCCCTCAATGCAAGCAGATCCTTTAAAATGGAACACAATAGTATATTAAAAAACACTAAATTATAGAGAATTTGCAAAACAAAATGTGTGATGTTGACCGATAAGATGTTAATAATTTTGCTAAATTGCCCAATGAAAATGTTTCTTTATTATGTTTTCAAGTGGTTGGAAAAGTATGAAAAATAAGTTTTGGGACCTCAACCAAAAGAGTTCGACGTGAAGCAACTTATGATTTTACTTAATATGAAGTTTTTAGGTTTTGATTTGTTTCCATATTTCCTGATTTAAAAGATAAATGTAACCTGTGTTAAACATCTTCGACGTTGGTGAACCTTTTTCACATATATGTTGTTAAAAAAAGTATTATAAAAATGTTTTAGACAGCTGTAGTAAGTTTTGTTATCTACAGATTTGATGCCAAAGTACAGTAGAACTCCAATTATCCGAACTCCGACTATCCGAATCGCTTTCAGAAAATAAGTTTGAGGCGGAAACGTACATACATGTTCTGTGATTTGCATTGGCTGCCCAAAAACGGTTCAAGACATTCAAATACCTTACTTTGACCGACATGTTCAGCAAACATTGACTTTAATTTACAATGTACATGTGCTAATGTACAGCACTTGTAAGTACAAACGCTATATAACATGTACAAATGTTGCCTTTTCATTTAATTCATTAAAAATGCATACAGTACCGAAAATAAGCTCTTTTTCCTTGAAGTACATAATAGATGAACCCTTTTTTCGGAAAAAATCCAATTATCCGAATTTTTGATTATCCGAATGGGGTCCGGTCCCAATTGATTCGGATAATTGGAGTTCTACTGTATTGCCTTATTATACATGTTGCATCTTGTGATCATGTTTCAGTGATTTTTTCCGATCTGAACAACATGATTGGCTGAATTATTTGAGAACCACTGGGGTTAAAGCTGGATGTAAGGTGACATTATGTTATCTGGTCACTTTATAAGGTATTTTGGCATTGTACAAATTGCAATAAAAAAGCAACACACACTGGTCACTGTACACAATAGACAGGTGGTCACTAAATACAGAGAAGTTTCGTGAAGGAAATGTACAATAGAAAAAACAATACGCTCAAAAGTGGTCAACATAAACAGGTGGTCGCCATTCAAAGGTAGTCACTTTTCCAGGTCTTATTGAATATGCATAAATTAATTGTATATCTTGGGGACAGGATCCGTATCTATAAACACAAAAGGTAGAGTATCTGCTTACACGCGTCATGTAAACACTCCAGACATTTTGAATTTTGGAGCATTTCGGTTGTCAGAATTTTTGGATTAGAGATATACAGTAAAACCTGAAAAAAATGACCACCTAGCTGTTTATGTTGACCACTTTTTAGTGTTTTGGTTTTTTATAGTGTACATTTCCTTCATAAAAATTGTCTGTATTGTGACCACCTGTCTATTGTGTACAGTGACCAGTGTGTGTTGTCTTTTTTGGCAATTTTTACATTCAATGTACCTTAGAAACTGACCAGATAACAGATACTGCGGTAACTCCAGTGGTTCTTAAAAAATTCAGCCAATCTTGCAGATCGAAAAAATCACTAAAAACATGATCATAAGCAAAAGCATTTAAAACAAAGAAAACTTGATAAAAGTGCAATAAGGCAATAAATTTACTGAATGTAATGGACATGATGATTCTGTACTTTTTTGGTTTTGTGGTTTTTTTAACTACATGTACAAGTACAGTGTGCATGTTCACTTCAACTTAATTAATTCAGGCATTCTTTGTATAGTGACCACCTGTGTACAGTGACCAACATTGCATTTCACCTTTATGAACATATCATTCCTATACACTGTAAGAAAAAAAGGTACTTCAGTACACCTAAAAAAGGTGTTTTGCTTGTCACAAATACTCCACCTCATTAGGTGTTTTGGAAAACCTCTGAAATATGGTTTTATAGAGTACCTTATACTAAAGGTGTTTTATAATACCGACTCGGTGTTATGAAATACCTTTAGGATGAGGTACTCAATAAAACCTCATTTCAGAGGTTTTTCAAAACACCAAAAG
>JAQGBX010004864.1:0-14610 GCA_034698745.1 Megaphyllum sjaelandicum | reverse complement strand
ATCATGTAGAATTAAAGTAATACGGGTAATTTAACGAAGCCATATCGTACGGCGTCCCATACGTCGTAGAAGCATTCGTTTTGGAAATGAATACGTTAAATTTCTCGGACTTTTCGGAGATAATTAATTCTTCCCTGACTATTCTAGACATTTATAAGTTCCCTGACTTGTCCTATATATATGTTTATTTAATCCAGTATCTATCATTAAAAAAAATATCGGCACATAGGCCTATGAATATTTTAACCCTTGATTTTAACGAAGCCATTGCGTTGAAGAGGACATGTCTTTGAGGCTAAACTTGGTTCCCGTGACCGAACAATTTTTTTTTTTTTCCGCGGTAATTTTTTTTTTTTTTCCGCGGTAAATTTCTTTTTTTTTTTGGTAAATTATTGTTTTTTTTCTCCCGTTCGTAATGACGCAAAACGCGTCATTTGACGCAGAGTACGAAACACGTCACATATGGCGCTTGCGCAAATTGCGTTGAAATGTCACATGCAAAGCGAGATTATGGTAGGATCACATGGGATTATATAGGGATTATATAGATCAGGGGTGGGATTAGATGGATTAATAGTGGATTAGGGAGTAGTGTGGTGGATTATGGATTAGTATAAAAGATTATGGGATTTAGTGGGATTAATTATGGATTAGGCAAGGGGTGTACGAGATTAACCCCGGTTGAGAGACCCCTTGGCGTGGTCAGTTTATATCACACCGCACACATGAGGGCGCTAGGTGTTTTTGGCAGCGGAAGCCCCATTGGAGTGTCCCCACTTGTATTTTCGCATACTGTGTGTGACTATCCCTCTGTGCAACCACGTGCAACGGCACGCGGCTTGGAATCGTGAAATCCTTAGTATAGCGCGTGATATACGGCCAATGACTAAGTTGTCATTTTGTATTTGAAAAAATGCATGTTTGTAGCTGTCACATGTGTGACATTATGTAATTGTTTTACGTAAACCCGCATGTATGCGAAGGCAACGTCGTGTAAAAATTTGGAAGCAATTGGTAAAAAACTTTCGGAAATATGGGTATAGGAACAAACTAACTTTAACATTTTTTTAAATAGATTTATTTAGAAATAAACGAGAAAATTCACTCAATTTTTGATTTGCAGCGGCAAAACAGCATCAAAATATTTACTTCCGGATAAAAATCTATTCATGGGTAAGTGATAGTATCTAATGGGGAATTTTCTTACTTTTTTGAATGATGCTCCTTAATAAATAATAACTGCTTAATAGTATTACGATTCTCCGATTCGTGTACCTCAAAACACGCCCACAATGTAAACCAAGTCACATTAGCCACGCCCACGAGCTGCGTAACGTCACATGCAAAAAGCTGCCCACACTGAATCAGCAACACTTAAGGAAACAAATGGTAACTCGTGTTTGATATTTATTGTGTTTTATGTAGACAAGAAACTTAGCGGAACTTTCAGAAACATAACATGAACATATAAGGGGGGGAAAGTTGATGGAACGAGCAACAGAAACAGAATATTCCTCTCAAGTGTGGACGTAGCTAAATATCCAAAGATTGTCCAAACTTATAATTTCGAAAGACGATAAAATTTTGCGGGGTAATCTTTCACTCTTTGCTGACTCACATCGGTCCAATGGAAAGTAGACGATGCTACAGTATCAACTATTTTAAAAATTCATAGAACAAAGGTTTATTATACGAATGAAAGTTACAACAAATGTAACTTTCTCCAGTTAAAGAAGCATTTAAATTACAAATGCCATGTTATTTTAAGATAATATTTGGACAAACCACGTGACATTTATAGGAGCAGAGCAATAATGATAACGTCATTAATTAGAATTTTAATGAATGACGTCATTAATCAGAATTTTAATGCATGACATCATTCATCAAAATGATAATGAATCATGACGTTAAAGACGTCATCGTCATAAGTTTAGTGAATGATGTCATTCATCAGATATTTATCGAGGGACATCAGCATCAGAAGTTAACAAATTGCGTCAATATCGGAATTTTAATGGATGAGGTCATCAACGGAATTTTAATGCCTGACATCATCAGAATTGTAATGGATGGCGTTTTCATTAGAGTGTGTGTGTGACGTCATGATTATCAGAGTTTTTGTGTGACGTCATGCTTATCAGAGTTTTTGTGTGACGTCATGACCATCAGAGCTTTATTTAGAGTGACATTAGAATTTGAGGCATTTTAACGATATTTCTTGGGACATTGTTGGGAAATCCGAAACTCCGTAACTATACCCCCCTTAATTTAAAAAAACAAAAGGAAAGACGTACAATTGTAGTTCTACTCTTCTTCGTTAAAACGATTAATACACACAGTATGATTTCTTGTTTTTCATATAAACCTTCATGACGATTTTCAGTATTTTGATATTCTCTACCTTTCAACATTGCTGAATTTTTCATCCATTTCGCTGTGGATGTGTTGGATTCGTTGCAGATGGTGTCCCTCGTTTTATTGCATGTCCTTGAACACATTCCTCGAGTAACATTAAATTACAGGCAAGTGCTGTTTAAATTACAGGACTTTTCGCTAAAATGTAAAGTTCTCAAATGCATTTTATTTCTCCGAAAACGCAATTTGCCAGCTTGATGGATATCTTCGGAGACTTAAATTGGAGGTTTTTTTTTCGTTCTTCTGTGAGTATTTCGCTTCAGACGCGTAGTTTCGCAGTTTTCCCCCGCCAGAAACAGTATTATACAGCACGTGAGATACAATGTTTAAATTATACGCATGTACATGTATACCTATCGTAGATCTCTTGTTTTCGGCTTGAGGGGGTGCTAGCTGTTGCATTATGGATCCTGTAATGTGCGTACGGTGTACTATTTGGTAAGTTTCTGCTGAAATCTTTGATCTGGCAATGACTGCATGGTAAGCATCAGCAGATGCTACGCTTGTCACTCAGCTACTCAAACTATAGTGTCTGTCGCCAATAACAATTTCCCTAGGTGAGGTATGCACTTTGATGCTGTATTCATCATTATACAGAACTGTTTTCCAGTTAGCCTGAAGATTTGGTGAAATTTGTCATTGATTACATGAAGTATAAGCTGTAGACTTATAGTGTATCTATAGGCCTACAATAAAACAAACATGTTGCATGTTTTAATCCAACATATAGTAGCCTAATTACGACGTTGCATGGCAAGCAGTGGACAGTATAGTTGAATTAATGACCAAAAACACAATGTTAAAAAATGGTTAAAAATGCGAGCCCGTTTTTGCAGATCTGCGGCTGCACTCTGGCGGCATATGTGCATTTCGCCCAAATTTTGCGCGCTTTAACAGGTCCGCAAATTTTTGCGAGAGGTGACTTCATTTTTTCGATTCATTTTCAGTCGTTTTTTTGCATTGACCTGCATTAATCAATGCTCGCAAATGTGCAGCCAATTAAATCCTAAGATGGTGGCAATTTTCAATGTTTCCAACCCTGTGATTAGTTGGTTTCTAATTAATTCGTCGATTCGATACCACTACTTTCGCTATTTTACGACGACTTAAATCATTTTTGTATAAAGTATATTAACTAATACAGTTTTAAAAATAATTGAAATTGATGCATCCCTGGGAGATATATAATACGATAAAAATCGATCATATTACATAATTGCCATTCTTGTGCATTATATTTTTGAAAGGTTAATTCATCGCTCAGGGAACAAAACTTAATATTTTTTTATATATACTTTAATTCATATGATAAACTAATGTCAGCATTCATACATGTATTATCGTCATTTAATTTTTTTTTACATTTTGAAAACATTTAAGACCATCGCTTCAATTTTAACATTCGGAAAACCTTAGAGACTCTATGGGTACCCTCACAACGAGCTTTAAAGCCAGCTTTTTAAGGTGGCTTTAAAAGAGTGTCGCTTAGTGGTATTGCAGACGCTTACCACTGAGCGACACTGCGAAAAAAAAGCCATAAATGATTGGCTTTAAAGCTCGTTGTGAAGGTATATTATAATGTGTATTTTTTGAAAATTTTGAAACATTTAAGACCATCATATCATCGTTCAATTTTTTACATTTTGAAAACGCTTAAATACTATATAAACGTTTAATTTTTTTTAATTTTGGAAAACAATTAAGGCCATCAGATCATCGTTTAATTTTTGACATTTTGAAAATATTTAAAACCATCTTAACATATCTTAATTTGTTTACATTTTGAAAACATTTAAGACCATCATATCATCGTTTCATTTTTCACATTGTGATTTTGTAAAGATTTAATACCATCGTTTAAAAATCGTTTATGTTTTTACATTTTGAAAACGCATTAAGACTTTCATATCATTGTTTAATTTTTGACATTTTGAAAACCTTTAACGCCATCATATCATCGTTTTATTTTTGATTTTGAAAAGATTTAAGACCATCGTTTATTTTTTACATTTTGAAAACGCTTGAATACTATCACAGCATCGTTAAATTTTATTACATTTTGAAAACAGACAATCGTATATCGATTAATTTTTAAAATGTGAAAACATTTAAATACCAACATTGTCGTTTAATTTTTTTACATATTGAAAACATTTAAGACCATCATATAAACATTAAAATTTTTTAATTTGAAAAACATTCAAGGCCATCAGAACATCGTTTATTTTATTGCATTTTAGAAACATTTAAGTCTATCGTATCATCGTTTATTTTTTTGGCATTTCGTAAACATTTAAGTCCATCGTATCATCGTTTAATTTTTTACATTTTGTAAACATTTAAGACCATCATATCATCATCGTTTTATTTTTGCCATTTTGATTTTGAAAAGATTTAAGACCATCATTTCATCGTTAATTTTTTTACATTCTGAAAGCGCTTTGTGACTGACATATTATCGTTATTTTTTTACATTTTGAAAACATGCAGACTATATCATATCATAGTTTAATGTTTTAAATTTTTAAAACATTTAACGTCATCATATCATCTTTTAATTGTTAACATTTTGAAAACATTTAGGTTCATCATATCATCATTAATTCCTGACATTTTGAAAACGTTTAAAGACTATCATGTCACTTTTACTTTGATATGGCACAAGGGCAAAGGTGATATCATAATTTTGTTCAACCTTCTAAAAATCCTTAGGGAAAGATTTCTGATTTGGGGCAATCCATGCTCGCTGCGTGGCACCGAAGGACTTGTCTGTGCCAAATGATCCATGATTGAGAAAAATGACGGAAATTAAAGCCAGATGAATCATGAGATGACAAAAAATGCCTTCAAGCGTAACTAACGTTGCCATTCTTGATCTGTGTTGAGGTTTCCCAGAGTTCCGACCGCAGTTTCTTCTTTAAATTGTTTGATCCATGTTAAATCATCCTATCGAAGGCAATTTATCACAGAGGGAGAGTAATGCGCCATTCTTCTATCGGATCAATCAATTACGGTAAATATTTGATGGTTCTGCTTCGTATATATGTTCGAGAACGAAACAATTGTTTTAAATGTAATCCAAACTCATTAGCTGCTGCGCAATGAACGGCAATCTTCCTTCTTTGTACTCCACAAAATACAGTATTGGACCTGTTTCTCCTTACTGTCAAGTCTCTTCAAGTAAATTCCCATTAGTGGATGCCCTTTACTTCTTCTTCTCTTAATTAAAATTACTTTTTCGGTTTTGTTGAATTTTCACAAATAAATGTACATGAATATGTGTAGAGTGTACAGCTCTTGAATAATATTATTGTGCCCCAGGCGGAAGTAGGGAAATATCTAATCAATTTTGTTAATCAAATTCTTTGGTTTATATTTAGTGGGTGGCCTTGTAATTCCTTCGTGCCCGATGGGAATCTTTTTTTTAGAAAATTTCGTATTGTTTTGAAAAATAAGTATTTTCGAAAATTTTAATTTTTTTTAAATGGATAGTTCTGGTAGTTTTCGCCATTTTAATTTAATTTTGTAAATTAAATGTATGCGAAATTTTAATTTTGTTTAAAAATGGAAACTTTTTTAGAAAATTTCGTATTATTTTCAGAAATTTTAATTTTGTGTTTTAAATAAATGGATATTTCTAGTAGTTTCGAACAATTTAATTTCATTTGGTAAATTGAATACATAAGAAATTTTAATTTTATGTTTTAAAATATGTAATTGTTAATTTTGGTAGTTTCGGACATTTTAATATTGTTTTGTAAATTGAACATCTTCGAAATTTTAATTATATGTTTTAAACAAAAATGGCTATAACTAAGGTTATCATTTTCAAATGTCTCCAGAAGTAATTTTAAATTAATTTAAAAGTTTGTTTTAATTTAATGAAATAACCATTACGTTTGCAGCGAAAATAAGTTCACATGCAATAATTTCATTTGTTTTAACAATTCTTTTTAAAACCGTCACACTCGAGGTAATGCCGCAATTCCAGAAATATTGTGTCTTGATATTTCCTCGTATGATTGAAAATGTCTTCTTCACAAATATTATTTCCATAAATATTTTAAGAATAGAAAATGATCCTATTATGAGCAACGTATTTCTAAAAACATACTGACCTCATTGGTTTTACAGTCAAACACCAAAGTTTCTTTCTGATGCCTAGCCTATCAGGAAAGACATTAGAATAACCAGTGTTGTAAAGCTAATAATAGCAGGGCTGTTATATAATCTAGGGATGCACGAGATACCGTATACTCAAGGGATATATTCGGGAATACATTGCTTACTGGCTTTAAAGTCAAGCAAAAAGTTTCTTTCTGATGCCTAGCCAATCAGGAAAGACATTGGAATAACTATTGTTGTCAAGTTAGCTTGCCCACGTACTTGTTAACAATGTTGTCAGGGACTCTAGATGAGTCTAGGGTTACAGTAGATATATTGTAGGGACATATTCTGAATTACATTTCTCATTGGTTTAACAGTCAAACAAAAAGGTTTCGTTCTGATGCCTAGCCAATTGGAAAAGAAGTTCGAATAACCAGTGTTGTCAAGTTAGTCTTACCCACAATTCCTTTTTAACAGTGCTGCCAGATGCTCTAGATTCACAAGATATACCCTAGAAATATATTTGGAACTACATTGTTCCATGTGTGCATCAACAGGAATTTTTTTCAGATAAACTCTCCTGCCTGCAATTTCTATCAATTTATTTCCGAATAAACTTTGCCTCGTTTGTGACGGTTCTTAAAGAAATGTTCCACTTTTGGTGTTTGTAAGCAATAAATTTATGAATGTCAGTGTATGAATCAGAGCTTATTAGTGGCTTGTATCTGTCATCACTAAGAAGATTTCTTACTTTTGTTGGTTTTTTTCGTGGTCGTTCCTTGTTCGATGGCTAAAGTTACACTAATTCGATTACGAGATCAATTTCACAAGTTCTTTTCGAATGACGAGATTGCTTGTTCTCATGTCTCTCCTGAGGCAGATTGGGAATTCGATGCAACTTGTCCAACGCTAACAAGTTTCTTGTTTGAAGACCAATGACAGTGACTGGTTTAGGGAGAGATTTAGCCTCAAGTGAGTAAGGGATAGGTAAAGGGTCTTTGGTGATGCAATTTTGTGCAGCCAAATATTGGTTCTCATCAGTAAAGGAGCAACCTAGCTGACACACGTTATTAAAACACTGGTTATCCGAGAGAGAGTTCCTATTTAATCAAACAACAACTGTCTATGGAATTCGAGAATATTGAAAGCTTATCATATTTCCGTTTGTGACAAATTACAGGCATTTTGAGTTGTAAAGCGCTATGCTGAAAATTGATATCGAGAATATCTTAGGGTGGTATTATTTAAGGTTTATAACGTTTTTGGTATTTTTTGCATTTGACAAATGAAACTCAATGCTTAGCCGATTAGCGCTATTTTTTTGCTGACGTTGTTTACTAAAGATTTGCAATTTTAGTATGAATCAACATTTGTGTATTGAACTTCTTAACTTAAATGATTCTACTACAATGATCAGGTAGTCAAAAACCTCCACTAACTGAGCTATTCTGATGTAAAAATAATTCACTAACCAAAGAAAGTGTTAATTTTCACAATGTGTCCTAAAACGTTTGCCCGGCCTTTTTGACTAAAATTGCTTAATTTCCATATTGCATCATTCAAACAAAGTCTACATTAAATATTCAGATAGAAAAAATTAAAATGCACTATTACTTGTTTGATTTTTTGGTCGCAGTTACTTTTGACTAAGGATGTTGAGAAAAATGTGACTGTCCTAAAACTTTGGACCTCTACTGTATTTTAAAAAGTCGTTTTTTCTTCAATGCATTTCTTTTCTATGTGGGCTCACTAGGCGTTAATACGAGACGACTTATATGCGATAGGCGCAGATTTACTAAGCAGTAACCCTGATTTTTTTTTCCAGAAATGCTGCCACGATTTGTTGTTGATTATATTTTATTAACACGGTTTGAAAACATCTTGCGAAAGTGGCATATGTTCGGAGTGATTTCAATAAGCCCTTGCATACATGTAGTTTCTTTTAATCTTGTTTTGACATGATATCCCTACGCGTCCGGCATGCATTTTCACGGAATATACTAACGGATATACTTGCGCATGAATTTCTGTTCAAAATGGGATTAAATTTCGAAAATGCTAGGCTATATTGAATACAGCAGGTCACCTGCTATACTATAATACGGCAATTGGGCAGCTCTAAGCGCCCATTTGGCATTTGATTTTGCACTGTAGATGGCGCTGATTTTAAAGTTTGTATAACAAAACTGGGATTTTTGGAGATTAAAGGCACTTTAAATTATTTAACTTAGAATGCAGGGAGCATTTATAATAATGCCTTATGTTCGTCAACTGTCCAGTTTAGACAGTTCGTGCTTTGGCAGACGTGGTCAACTCAATTCAACTCAGTAGGCTACCCTACAATCATTAAAGGAATACCATGTGGTAGGAGGGTGTAGCCCATCAACCCAAATTATTCAGCTGGCTGTTACCATCGCATTAGTGTGGACCGCAACATCATTACAAACTTGAATGTCGGGAAGCTTTAAAAAGCTTGGTGGGTCGCAATAAGTTTATCATTTTAAACATGTTGGTCATGGTTCTAAAAGGTTTGGAAACCACGTAGGGCCTACTGCTGGCAGTCTGCTGCAGAGACTTCCGGCAGATGTCAGATGCATTACGAAATAATCGCACTGACGCAGTCGAGAAGCGTCTAATAGTACCCCTGTTGAATAAATTAAAAATAATGTGTTTTGTAGAACATTTTTTTAATTACTCCTTATTAGTTGAGGTCACTAAAGAAAGGGTTCTGAAAAGTTTGGGAACCACTGCTGTTACAGAGACTTCGTGGCAGACAGCACCTCGCCAGTAGCTATTCGCAGATGATCAGACGACGATTCAGTGAAGATCTTAGTACTAATGCACCTTCTATTGCCTTATTCATTGAGGCGATAAAATATGCTCCTTCATCGAAGGACTTTCGAAAGGGATGAAAAGGAGAGATTTTTGAGTGTCCTGTTGAAGCACGCGTGGACGCCGTTGGCCTCTAGCTCTTGTACGTACGGATGTGAACGGCAATCAACGAAATGTTGATGCGGCCTCATTTCCCTTCAGTCGATCCTTTGAAAGGCTCGGGCTATTGATCACAATAGGGATCGATTTGACTTGGAAGATATTGCCGCTCACTCCTTCTAACCGCACATAACTCAACTCTTGACTTCTACAGGAACGGTAGTTTTAATGCTTTGATAGACGAAAAGTGGGCGACATACGATCATAATTCAGTCTGTCCCTAACGTCATTACCTGAGGAGAAAATCGACCATGAAAGTGTCATGGCTGCTGGTGAGGGGGTTGCTCAACAATTCTTTACCCTGCAGTGAGTACATAGTACCATTTAGCAGGTGGCGGGGGACTAAACTGATGGACCCCAACATTACAATTTAGTTATATTTACCGTAGTTGGGACTTTAACGAGGAGGGTGATATGGGATAGGAAGACGGTCATGTTCGATTTAATATAGGAACTATTGTGGGAAACCATGAAAAAAAACAATCGAGGATAGCCGACCCGGGAATCGAACCAGAGTCTACCGAATGCAAGACGAAAATGCTAACCTCTAAGCCACCCACCTTGCATGCTGGCTAACTGGAGATGTGCCTGTAGCGGGACAATATGCTACCATGGTAACAATACCATTGAAGACTAAATATTTGAGTTTTGAAACGTTATTTTATAACGTTTTTACTAAACTTCGGACAACCTTTAAATTGATGGAGACAATCGCTGCTCCTATCATTCTATTTTCTTTCCAAACATTGCTTCATTTTGAAATAATTTTACACAACAATTATACTATTTTCGATTCAAACATTTTTCGTTTTTCTTTTCAGACTTTGACTAGTTTTATTAAAATTTCGAACGTATTTACAAAACTTTAGACAATCTTAATTTAAATTTGCGGAGACAATCGTTGCTCTTTGTATTTCTATTTTTATTTCCAAACATTGCGAAATTTTTCATTAAAAAAAATACCAAAATGTATACTATTTACATTCAAACATTGCAGAATTTTCAAAAAATTGACAGGTTTTTTTCAAATTTCGAACGTTGTTTTCAAATTTTGAACGCTTTTACAAAACTTCGGACAATTTTGAAATTTACAAAAACAATCGCTGCTCTTTTAAATCTGTTTTCCTTCCGAGCATTGCAAAATTTTCCAAAAATGTGATACATATTTCTAAAAATTTCAAATGCTTTTTCGAAATTGCTGCCGTTTTTACAAACCTATACACAGACAAACTTCATAAAAGCTGCTCTTTTCATTAAATTTGCTTCCAAAAATTTTCCAACAATGGCAAATTTTACAAAAAATATTGACAAATTTTCTTAAATAATTGAACCTTTTTTTACTAAACTTTGGACAATCTTCAAATTTACGGAGACAATTGCTGCTGTTTTTATTCTATTTCATTTATTACCATATAGTCTGTACAAACTTGTATATTGTATTACTACGCCACATGGTTGGAATCCTTATTCAAGTTACATGCAAGTCGGACTAAACTGCCTCGTCATTGTAAGATAGTAAGGACAATCGCCTCACAGTCACGATGGGAATCAACATCATAGAAAATTGTTTCCTCGGGAAACAAATTGGAAAGTAAATTCCTAGCACCAAAATTAAAAAGTCCGGGCATGACTTTTACAAATCACGACAAAAATATAGAGCTTCCTCTTTTCCGCTCATTATTTTTCTAGGACATCTTAATTAATAATTAGTCAGCAATTGTTTAGCGCACTGTTTTTCATAATGTTGTCCAGTGATCCCTAAGGGGTCCCTGTGACCCATTCAAACCATAAAATGTGCATGTTAATTTTGTCATTTTCAATCTCCTTCTCTAAACTATATAGGAACAGCAGCTTATTTCAGAAGCTACCTTACTTGTGATGACGTCATCTCTAGCTATAGTTGTCTAGAATTCTGCACACTACCCATGTGGCAAGATGACTAAATTATGACGTCATTTTTAGCTGGAAAAATGACGTCAAAATGTCCCGCCTTTTGATGTCATTTATCGGTCAAGAACCCGACTCACGAATTATTTATCGTACGAATAGTTCTTTCTCTCCTCAGTTTATTTTTTCTTTCGAAAAATCAAACTTGAGATTTCTACTGTTTCATCAAACACTATGTGAATTTACATAAGAATAACACATTGAGATGTCACCTGGTGGTGCTTCGATAAATCTATTTATTTTTAAGATGCTGAGAAAAGCACCAGCACCTGAACATTTTTTGTTTGTTGGAAGAAATGAATCATAAAACGGTCAAGTAACGTATATTGCATTTATTCTTATGTAAAAATTGTATTTGGCGTGCTAACATTCAAGTTATAGGAACACGTTTTCTGGAACCCTGAGGTCGGTTGTACAAATCTTGAGAAACGTTTTCTCACTTTAAAATTCAAACAAGGATAAATTTTGTGGATTTTATAAAGATAGCTTGTGTGTTTAAATCGTGTATTTGTTTTGAAATAAACGTGGTACGTGAATTTCCTTACTTTTAGAAAAAATTATAACTTTTTCAAATTATATTATTAATTTTTATGTATTTTTCAATGATTTGCTATTTGATTTAGCGAAAATACGTTATTAGGAATTTGTTAAAACACTTTTTCCCAAACTGAAGTCGGCTTAATTTAGAAAGATCCTGGTGTAAATTCAGTGAACATTGTTCGGAACTTCAGAGATTAATTAAAATCTCAATTTCGAACAAACGCATATTAAGAGAATCTTTATTTGTAAGGCAAACACGTGGAAAAAAACCTGATGCGTAAAGCATACGCTTATTTGATGCAATATTGAGCAATTTTTGTTTAATTTCGCCCAGAAAAAATACTCGTACTGTGTACATTAATGAGCTCTTTTTTATTTGCTTTTGGTTTTTACTTACTTTTTATAGCTGCTGAAAATGCATTTGTCTGCACTTAAATGCAAAGCTTACATTCGCTTATTAAATACGCCATTATCGAATATCGATGATGACGTCATTTTTCTTGCCCTGTTTATGAATTAAATTTTAAACTCACTAAAAACGACATTATTTCAGGTTACCATAGTTTGGCTAGTTTTGTTACTTTATTTCACCATGCGTTACATTTGGACACTGTAATGTATCTAAAAGTACAATTTCCATTTTTAAAATGCATTTTCCAAGGGTATTCTCGCCATTGCATTTTGAAATGCATTTTCAAAAAGTATTTTAATACCAAGTCTCTTCATTGCATTCTCGTCAATGCATTGACATATGTATACTCAATGTAAATATAATTATAATATATTATAATTTTAGTCAATGTATTTCAATATGTGTTCTTATCATTGAATTCTCGTCAATGCATTTCAATATGTATTCTCATCATTGGATTCTCGTCCAGCATTTCAATATGTATTCTAATTATTACATTCTCGTCAATGCATTTCAATATGTATTCTCATCATTGCATTCTCGTTAATGCGATTCAGTATGTATTCTCATCATTGCTTTCTCGTCAATGCATGTCAACATGTATTCTCATCATTGCATTCGCGTCAATGCATTGCAATATTTATTCTCATCATTCCATTTCAAAATTCATTTTAATAACGAAAAATGCACTTGATAATGTATTACAACGGGTTGACGATACATTACAATTTACACATATTTTCTAAAGCATTTCTTTTCAATGAAATTACCACGCGTTAAAACTAGTTTTATCTCAAAATGAAAAATGTCGAGTTGTGTCACTTGATGAAACACGGGTAAGACATGCACGCGGTATCTCTCTTTCCAATAACTCTTTTTAGATAAGCCGCATTTGTCGCCAAGGAATGGCGCATGCGTCACAACCATCCTGATATTCATAGCTTTGAATGCAAAATAAATTAAATGCAAAAGATTTCAATCTCAAATTCGGTATACTTAGAGAACCTTCGGTTGCTTTAACAGGCTCAGAACATTTAATTCACAAGCGCATTCCTTATAGGAACTTCAACGTTTTACACGCTTCATTCGTGTTAAGCCCATGCCTGTACTTGTATATTCCAAATCAAATTTAATTCCTCTATACGAAATGAATTGGATTTTTAAGTATTAATTCCGCGCGCCGCCATTGAATCGTTTGTTATAAAAGGAAATCGTTCCTGAGGGGAATTTCCATTTCAGTCGTGGAATTTGTTTAATCATCTTTCATCTATATGTACTAGTTCGGTTTTACGACAGTTTAATTAATCATGCTCAATAAATGATTTATGCATGTACAATTTGAGTATAGAACTAACGCATTTCAATAACGCCACTTATGATACGCTAGGGCGTGTAAGTGCCAGGATTGAACTAATAAAATTCGTGTGATTATCATAACTGAGAGAATTTCTGCGTGAAGCAAACAATAAAGTTGGTAATACCCGCGATTGCACTCATAGAGTATGTAAAATCGTGCTAGTTGTCGGCCATATATTTTCCGAATGCTTGAGGAAATTTTACAAAAATATTCTTGTGAGATCCACATAATCTTATTCCGGCGCGTGCACCTGCATTAATAATCAAGTGAATGGATTCCTTATAATACTAAACATACATTTTTATGATGCCAGATGAGATTTGTCAGAGTTTCACACGTGGGAGTAACAACTCGGATTTGTGAATGTTACGATTCCCACATCGAAAAAAAAGCTTTAGAAACATTTTCGGCAATGCATTTTCTGTAGTAAAAATATTTATGAAGGTGCATTTCGGAGAAATGTATGCATATTTGCTTTAAAATACATTGATGAGTTATTTAATATATGAATAGAATATGTATATGAAGCTATTTGCATATGTTTTTTTTAAAAAATCTAAAAAATAAGTGAATAAGATTGTAATTAATTTAATTCGTTGTACGTAACTTATTGTATATAATTTGCGACGAAATAAGAAATACATTTTAAAAAATATGAAACCAATTACATGTATATATTTGTGATCAGGTTTTTTAAATGTTTTGCGCAACTCATGATCAAAATGTATTTATAAATAAAAAAATTGTGATACAGTTGAACTTCCGTAAGTTGACCACCCAAGGGCGGAAACAAAATGGTCAACATATGGAGGTCCATCTCCCATAAATTAACGTGCAT
>JAQGBX010004863.1:0-14611 GCA_034698745.1 Megaphyllum sjaelandicum | reverse complement strand
TTTTGGGGAATCCCCCCGGCGATTATTAAAGGCAGGCGGCTATTGCAGGTCCGGCGCTTAATACCGTATTTACGGTAATTGCTGATTTCATAATTTCTATATGTACAGTGATACAAAGTTAGACTTTACCACTAACAATTTAAAATATCATTATACAGAGCCCAATCTATTTCTAGATATCAGTCTCAGATAGTTATACTGTAAATTGTGAAATTGGTCATTGCTTCCAATGATGTCATTTTATTTTGATTTCCCTATATTAAAACGACAAATATACTTCATTCCTGCATTTCCATGGTGAAATTAATACAGTGTGTGTGCAAGAGTACATAAAAAAGTATATAAAAACTGGAATATACAACTTCGTAATATGCTTTATTCAAGCATAGTATCTAAGTGATTAGTGAAGATATAAAAAAATGAAACTAAGTAAATTAAGAGTGTTGTTTCGTTGGAAATATTGCATTTTCCCAACCGGGCACACATGTAATCGAAAATCTTTTTAAAATATCTAATCGAAATTCTTTAAAGGAATCTATGGAAATGGATATTTACCGTTATAACGTAAACGTGTAAAATCGTACGTTAGAGACTTAGAAAACAGCGAATGTGGAATTATATTGAAAACACTATTTAATGGTATTTGATTACTTCAATGGAAATGTTTTACTTACTATCAACGCTTGCTCTCCAAGTCCAATATTTGCTTTATTTGCACAAAGTGCTTCGTCCTTTACTGAACTTAAACAACAACAAAATTTCCAATATGCTCGCACTGTAAAGCCAGTATAAAATACATGTATCCTTCGGTTGCGCGACTAAATAACTTGGTATTTGTAAGATTTCCGAGTTGGCAAATGCCCAAATGTTGTAATTGCTATCATCGTCAGTTCATCCTTCATTTCCTATCATGTTACAGTTTATGATTTTTTTACTAAGGACTACTGCGAAAAAATGGCTGCTTCGCAAGTTTATGAAAAAAAAAAAAAACTCGTACCACCAACACTCATATATACTGTAAAAGAGCACATCCATTTTCCAATTTTTGTTCTCGAAGATGTTTTGTTGTTCTCAAGCGCGATCTTGAAAAAAGTATCCCTTTATATTTTCAGTATTTCATCGCACTCAATACTAGGGTATCAATCGTGTATTTGGAAACCTGGGGTGACGGGGATCAAATAGTAGTTAACAGCGATGTCCGGAATGCATTAATAAGCTTCATGGAATATTGTTCGCGCAAACTTTACAAGATCGCAAAAGATACCACCCAACTTTTGACGTAAACACCTCATTCGTAGACTTTCGCGCAAACTCATTTGTGTGCTTTTTCATCCAGAATCACGCTCTATTGTCGATTTTTTGCAGTGGGCTGGAATTTCGTGGGGGTGAGGCTGGAATGGCTGTGCCTGATACTATTTGTACTGCTAAGGCTGTGGGCGTAAGTAAGGTATGTATGGTACATTTTCCTTTATGTTCCCTCCAACCTATGATTACGAGACATTTTATGAAACTCAAGACTGGAGCACTGTTAATTTGGAGCAAAATGACAAGCTTCCAGGAATGGTTTCATTACCAACGACCTTTAAAATTCTCAGAACTGCTGACAAAAATAAACGAGAATCAATTACATCAGTCTCGTTCAAATTGGCTGTCTAAATTACGGATTCGAGTTTTTTTTTCTGTAGGAACGAGTTTATATTATAATTTTTTTCCATGTTTTTAATTAATGTGAGTGTTACGATGCATCCAATATCTTTGGATCTTTTTAGGCTAAAGATCACGCGTCATTGAACCCTGTTTACTTGCTAAAAGTCAGTAAGCGTCTTTACAATCACCGACTCATGTTAAAAGCATAAATATGAATTAAAGACTGCACCAGCATTGCTGAAAACTAAAACATTGAGCATTGACTATGGGCTCAACCCCCCTACCATAAAGCATTTATTTGCTGATTGTAGTTGAATTGAGTCTGAAATGATTGCATAGTTGATAATTTTAATTCGTTGCCACCACCAACATAATTTAAACTTGACCCCATTGATGGAAATTTCAAAATAAAAATCATTAAATAAACCAGTTCTTAAAATGTTTAGTGAGTTTTAGTTGTCACACCTTTTTTTCGGTTTTCTATGCTCTTATTTGTCCTTAGTTTAAAATTTTCCAACACTACATTCCGCATTTATATTTCTCATTAATGTTTCTCAAAAATGGTGATATTTTACTAGGGTCACCACATTTTGTTCTATCATTAAAATTTCCGTATTTTTATTAAAATTTAATGACAAATCAAACATTTTAATTTTCTGTAAGATTCGATCTTACAGAATTTCTTCAAATAATGAAATATTTCTCTTCCAAAGCATTCAGTAAAGAAAATTGATTTTAATTTCCTTCTGCTTTCAGGATATCAATATTTATGAGCCTCACTTAGTTGCTGTTTCTATGGCCCATGCAATTGGACATAACATGGGAATGGTTCATGATGATCCCAGTAAGTGTTCGACTGTGACCTCAGTAATTGAATGTTCGTCACAGACCCTTATGTTAATTGGATTTTCCCTGAATTAACAACAGAATTTCTTAATTGATGCATATCTATACACCCAAAAGCAAACGTGGAATTCATTTCCGTGCTTCCTTTCGCTTTTCGTGGAAAGCATTCGTGGAATTGAGAATGGAATCAATATAATTTACTTGTCATGTTTTATTAAGCGAAAATTATTATCGAGATGTTAATTCTCGTTAACACCATTTGGCCATTCCCCCTTTGTCATACACGCGATTCAGCAATTTTGTATATTTCCAACATTTTATAACCAAAAATAAACTATAATTTTTTATTACCCGAACTCTGACTTTTGGGGCACCCCCGTATGGCAGTGTACCATCAAAAAACAATGAAACAAATTCAGAGATGTAAAGGATGTTTTCTTTTTAAGTTGGATGTTTTCTTTTATTTAAGTTGGAAGTTTTCTTTTTAAGTTGGAAGTTTGTAAAATGATTTTTTTCTTCAACAGAATGCCAATGTCCAGACTGGCATGGCTGTATCATGGACGAGGCCATCGTGTAAGCCAATTACCTTTTCTTTTGTTTTAATGCTTGAAGTTCAATTTTTGGTGTGTAAGTTTTAAACTCGAGGGAATTCTTATTTTACAGCACGCAAGAGACTGTGCAACCCTATCGCTTTTCATCGTGCAGTTTGAGAAACTTTATAGCATCTTTGCGTAGTGGTCATGGGAATTGTTTATTCAATAGACCCAATCAGGTATGTGCATTTTTTTTAGCAAAGTTCGCCGGTACGAATATGTTCCATCTCGAACATTTTTAAACATATGAACATTTTTTAATATGGGAAATGTAGAAACAAACAATTACAAATATTTAAAATCTGTTCTTGTCTACCTAAGCTGGAAGATTTGCGAACGTGTGGAAATGGTGTTATCGACAAGAACGAGGATTGCGACTGCGGAACAATGCTGGTAATGCAGTTTTAATTTATTTTTGGAGAAATTAAAATAATCATTATCTCTGCACATAAATAGCCTACAAACCTCATGGATATGTATGTTCAATGTTACAGGAATGTCCTGATAAAGATCCTTGCTGCGATCCCATAACCTGCAAACTAAAAGCCGAAGCGGAATGTTCAACTGGCCCGTGTTGTGATAAATGCAAAGTAAGATTTCTTCCGTTTGCTTAAAGTGAGCAGAATGCAACCTAAAATAATTAATTTCCTGATTTATTCTCAAATCTGTTCATTTTCAGCTCCGTTCAATAGGGCATTTATGTCGCCCTTCGGAAACTGAATGTGACATTCCTGAGTTTTGCGATGGCAAAATGGGCAAATGTCCAGCCGACACGTATAAAAAGAATGGTAATAGCTGTATGGAAGGCAAAGGCTACTGTTTTAAGGGATCCTGCCCAACTAGGGATCAGCAGTGTGAATTTCTCTGGGGAGGTAATTCTGAAAATATCTTATCATAAGAAATACTCGTTCATTGTCTTTTGTTAACTCCCACTCATGTTTAAAATCAGAATGGGTATTTTGTAACGAATTATAACTGTTTCCTCTAGGCGGAAAAGCTGCTGCCGACAAGTGCTTTGATCTTTACAATGAACAAGGTAGTTTTAACGGAAATTGTGGCATGGACATTAATGGCAGCTATCGGAAATGCGACAAAATGCAAGTGGTGTATTTTTTTTTTGCATGAACTTTACTTCTCCAAAAATAAGAGTAAAACATATTTTTTTTTATATACAGTTCGGACAATTTATATTTTTTTAATTTTATTTTGCTGTAGAAACGTCCTGTGCGGGTCATTGCAGTGCCAAGAAGGCAACAGAATTCCTATTGTTAAAGGAATGTCCGAGAAATTTTCGCGTACTATTGTGTCCATAGGAGGCGAAGAATTCGAGTGCAAGTGAGTTCATTACATTCTCTTAAAAATTTCTTAATTTTTGTTTAGTTTTTTTTTGTCTCAGGCGAATTCTGTAGTGTTAAAACGCGATTTATAAAATTTCCGTGGTTTCATGCAATTACTGTTTCAGAGTGGCCGAAAATATATAATTCTGATACTATGCAATTTAACAGTATTTTTATCACATTTTACTGATGACATTAGCAATTTTATTGTGTGAAACTAGCAGTCTACAATACCATGTAAATGATAGGCAGTTTAATCACATATCCAAAGGAAAATGGCGCAACCTGTCAATCTTTATAAAATGTTGACTATGCACACGTTTTATAGGGTAACTACTGGAACCATAGGTAGCATTCATAATATGGGATTAATTAAGGATGGAACAAAATGTGGAGACAACAAGGTGCGTATGTGAATAACTTGATGTTGCTCAGATTTCGCACAAGGGAAGTCGACTTTATGTCTCCTTTTATTTCTGATTTCAGATTTGCGTTAATCAAACATGTGTTAGTGTCAAATTTTTTGTACAATTGGGCCGTTGCCCTTCCAATAATGTGGCTTTGGACTGCTCAGGCCATGGGGTAAGTGTACCTTGTCATCTAAGGGTCAATTCAGATGACTAATTTGCTGATTAGGGATCTTTCTTGTTCTTAACAAATATTCAATTTTCAGGTTTGTTCAAATGTCAATACCTGCTTCTGTGATGAATTTTGGGACGGTTCGGATTGTAGCTTAAAGACCAATCACACAACCTTTGTCACCATGCCACCTACACCGCCAGCGACTAGATTTCCAAAGTCTAGCGACGCGACAACCCCGCAGGACACTCAAGATCCCATTTCTGTATTACAGAAAAGTACAACTAAGAATGTCTCGTATGGTAAGTGGTTCCAACTTTTTTTTTCACTTCCATTCACCTGGTCATTGAAGTGTCGTTGGGAAAACTGTGACTGTAGGCTTCTTAGCTGTTATTGGATTGTATATCAGATTATTAGAGCTCTAATTGAAACTTTTGAAAGCAAGTTTGTATGCATGGTCACAGTTTTCGTAATGAATAAAATTTTCACGACCAATCAAATGAGGATATTATGATCCATTTTCGTTTTATCTTAATAAATTCATTTCGTACAGCCATAAACTTATTAAAGATTTAGACAAAATACATCAATTGGCTGAATTTCTTCGTTCCAATATTTTATCTAAATTTTTAACTTATTTTTCTAACATAATAAGCATTGTAACATTCTAATAGCGGAAATTACATTCTCGTAAAACGTAACTGGATTTCTTGACTTGTTTATCATTTGATTGGTTTTCGATTATTTTTTTGATTGATCGTCGAAGGTGACTTTGATTTATGTAAAGAGTTTGGAAATTGCTTCTTACCTATCTAAACTTTATCAAATACTTCGATTTCGAGAATGGAAAATGCGCATGTCCTCGAAATAACTTCTAACTAGTTTAGTATAAATTTATTAGGGTATATTCTATATCATGTACGGTAACTCTTTCCGGACTCTTTCATCTCTGTCAAATGTCGGTTAACATTGGAACAATGTCTGTTTACCAAATTAAAAATCGATTGAACATTTTCCAAGTTTCAAAAATGCATCATTTATCTTTAATTTCATCAGTTTCTTGAAAATTTGTATCTATATTATATATCTTAACTTTGAATCCTGGTTATGAATTGGTAAATTAGATCTATGGCTGACGCATCATTGTCCATGGAGATTATTAGATCATTAAACCACCGACAAGTAATTTTTTTTTGGTATGAAATAAACCAAATTGGACAAAAGTAACATTAATTGTATGTGATCAAAGCCGGTTCTTATGTCATCCGACTGATCAGAAGAACTTAATTTAACATTTCAATCGAATTTATTGCTTTCTAATTCAGATTTTACGTCGCATTTGTGACTTAGTGGTTGAATGATTTGTAATTTCGTGATTTGAATTTTTTAAGATCATAGTTTATAATTAATGCGCTAAAGTTAAATCGTTGATTGCAAAATAATTTGGAAAAAGCACAAAATTGTTGTTTATCCAAATAATGTCTATATTTCTTTCAAGAAAACGTGTCATTTCGTAAATACACAGTCTAACAATTTCATTTTATCTTGCAATCAGGGATCCGTAGAAAATCAGGCTTCTTGGGAAAAGAATTCCAACCAGTGAAGCTTGTTTCAATCATGATTCCTGTAGTTAACATATTTTAATTATTCCGTTTTCGTCAATTTTAAGCACAATCTTCCTCCACGGCTATTTATGCCCATTTTGGTTAGCACTTTAGTGTGATTTTCTTTTGCGTCCATTCATTCTTGCACTAGCTGTTACATAAGCTTGTTATGAATTCCTTCTTTGTTTTTTACACCTGCAATTAGCACTCTCAACCGAATTAACAAAAACATAAAAATACAAAAAACTCAATTCAGCAATAACACTGCCACCATGGAGTACTATTTGTGGTTATGCATTTCCAGTAATCACTATTTAATCGTGTCCGAATCTTACGTTCAGTGATATTTCATGAACCGTACATGTAATACCACACAATTAAGTGTTTCAATGTAGCTTGGCCTGCTGATATACATACATGTACATATTTCGTTGTGATAGGCATAGCCTTAGCCCAAAGTCCTTTAAAAAGATACATTTAGTATTTAAATTTGGGAAACAAATGTAAAAGTTATAAACTCTTTTTACAGTATAATTTGGCGTACAACAAAAAACATAAAATATGCTTAGTTAATACTAAAAAGTATTTCATGCAATTCCAAAGTTATAACACTTGGTGGGGCAAATTGCACTATCAAATTGCACTATTCAAAATCAATAGTTAAAAAGAAGTATTCGTTTCTTTTGCAATTTTAAAATGTTCCTTTATGTAACCTCATTTCATTCATCATCGTTTCAAAATAACATATTTTACCTGTTAAAATCTTTTAACATTTTAATGGCAGGTTGCACAGATAGAAACCTCTACTAAAAACTGCATGAAAACATGTTATTTCGGTATTTATTGATTAGTATTTTGTAATATCATCTTTAGATGGTTTATTTCGTTTTTAAAACCATGCATTGGTAAGTTTTGTTATTTTTTAAAATAAAACTAAGGGGTTCTCGTTGAATTTAACCATGGTATGTGCAACCTGCAATAAGTGTGTTATTAGAGTTGCAGACTTACGTTGGAAAATTAACTCCAAATTAACTGCATTGTCTGAGAGTGGGCACACAATATTTTAAAGACTGGTTTGCCTCTTTTACCGAAACTTTAATCGGTAGTATTGCAATAGTACTTAAAAATAACAATTATATGTTGTTCGTGGCTGTGTACTTATCTTGTTCTTATGTTCTTATAACTTGACAATGACAATGCATTTAGTTACGTGGGTTAATGTGCATTTCACAACAAGTACTTCACAAATATTCCAACTCCATATGGTGTATATGTTGTATTGACATTAAATATTAACGTATGTATGGGCTAAGGTTATGTTCAGACGGATTTAACAGAAAATGTCGATGCTTTGATGCCTGTTGTGGACGTTGTAGACTTCTTTGAACTCGATCTTTGTCACTTAATTGTATCAAAGTTCTTTCATTATTAATAATTATATTGAAATGTTAACTGTCTTAAAATTTATTTTCAAAAACCTAATTTGACATATTTTGTGATGAAAACCAAAACATTTTCTGTAAAATCTCCACAGAATGGCTGCTTTCATAACAAAACTTTTTCCTGTCGAAAGCGACTGGAAAAAGTGTTGTTATGAACACAGCCAATGGTACATTTGCAGATTATTCGTACCCACTTGTAAAAATTCGTATCACGAAGCTTACGTTTGCACTAATTAGTACTGTACATGAAAATTAGGTAACTTTGTGGTGTATCTTTACCGTTCAAACTTTCTACTGTTTTCCGAATATATTGTGCAAGCATGTTTATGTTTCTAGCATGAGCATGACTTTTTTTACTATTGCTTACAATTTCTACCTTCATTAAATCACATCTCTTTTCTCTATATACATCTACAGCCTCTTATAATGCATCACGGGATTTATCGAATTCTGTATTTGAAATGGGAAGTCAAAATGACTTATTATTTTGAATTTGATTTCAGGCCGGCAAAATTGAACTTTATAAACAAAACAAGTACCAATAAAAGATACCTTTTCTTTACTTTTCCATTTGTAAAATACAAAGTTACATGAAGACAAGGCTAAAACGATGCAAACATGTTTCTACAATGCATTGAAAGTTCCCTACACTTCTTTGAAAAATGAGCCATCAATGATTTTTGCTTAATTTTTGGCTCAACGTGATCTTATTTTTGATTTCTGCAAATCAAATTTAATCTAAATTACATTCGATCTAAGTTATATATTCAAGGTGAATCGAAAAATTGTCTTTGATTCGAATATACAGAATAAGACGGTGAATGAACAATTTCAAATCAATCTCGAATTCGATGAAATCGGTGTATGTATTCTTTCACAAAGAACACAATGTCATTGCAATGTTTAGCAATTATCAAATGGACTTATAAAGATTTTTTACTATTGTACTGATATTAACATTACAAAATAATCCTGGTGGAAGACCATTATACATGTATAGTTTTTGTTTAGTGTAAAAGTATCCAATCTAAAATAAGAACAATTTCGAATAACTGTTCGTACAGTTTTTTCAAAACTGTCCATAAATTAACAAGCTTAAAATACTTAAATTAAATACCCAGTTTTTATATATTAATCTCGATGTATTGTTAGTATTTATTAATTAATTAGTATAATTACCTTAGGCGTAATAAGGTTTGGCCATAATGAGAAATCAAGTGAAAAATGAATGAAAAATAGCAATAGTGCTAATTATTTTACCAAGAAATTATTTTTTATTGAAATTAGCAGGTTTCAACTCTTTTTTTAATTTAACCTTTATACATACTTCGTCTAATACCTTCCCTATTTCTCTAAAGCAATGTTTTCAGTCTACTGCATTGCATGTTTCAGCACTGCACCTAATTCGCACCAGTTTAAGTTCCACTTTCTTCAATGGTACATGTATTTGCAATTAATTTACTAAATGAATCTTGAAATGCGTGTACAACAATGCTTAGGCACAAACGAACATTAGAACAAGTAGACTTAGTCGACTACATGAATGTGCCTTATAAAGGTGCAGGTCTTCTGATACCATAGATGCATACAGTATACTGCATGAGGTTTAGATTTATGTTATTAGCTTATTAAGAACTATTGTTGCTTAGTAATTAGAATCAGTTTGTAGAAAAAGACGCAGCCAACGAATAATCTAAGCTCAATAAATGGATATATTTTACAACAACAAGCAGAAGCGCACATTTTGAAATTATGCAACGTACTAAACTTCTCTTGTAAAGCACAATGTTTGTTCAAAATGCCATCGATCAATGAGATGATGTCCATGAAAAATGTTCAGATTAAGAATCTCGTTGGCAGCGTCTTTGCTCGCGAGCTTGCTCTCGGTTCTTTTGAGTCCGTGTGTTAATTACATGTACGGTTGGTTTAACTTCCCTTGCTCGTCCATCAGCTTTTTTTTTAACAAAAAAGCTAACAGTCATCGTAAACTGCTTCTTCCAGAGACGGAGCGTAATTCAGTGAGTGCAGCGTCTTTGGTCGTAATGCTTGTATCAGTAGTTGGGGGAGTCTTCGTTTTATTTGCCCTCACGGCAGTCTGTTACAGGTAACGTATCATTTCGTAGGTGACAACCATCTCTGTAGGGTACTGTGTGAACTGTCTCGACGTTCTTCCGGTGTGGTGTCAGTGTGCTAGCTGCTGTTGCTGATCTTTTCAAAAAGAGGCTTCTGAGCCGTTTTTCTCACTTTGGTATCTTTTCTTGCAAGGGAACTGCGTTTGCTTGGATTTTGGTTTTTGTCTTAATTCCATTTTGCCATCTTGAGTTGCCCTTTGTTTCTCGCTTGGAATCACAGCCTGCGCCCTTATAGCCGTGGATGATGTTAATCTTCATTGTCATTTATTTATTTTTTTCATTATCTCATATTCCCTGCATACAATCGAATCATTCTTTGGCTTCCGTTTGCTCTCTTTCTCGGAGCAAGATGACTTTGGTTTCTGGCACCGAAATAATGTATGTCGATATAGCGCTGTCCAGGCTTGGTTCCATGACCAGCTTGCGATGGGATATTTGCTGGCTCAATTTTTTGACAAAAGTAGCTTGTTAGAAACCGCTGTCATCTTGCACCACTCACCTTTCCTCACCTTTTGTCCCTCACAGTGAACTCTCGCAGTAGCGACACTCCTCTAATGGTAGTCTCCTTGGTCTCAGTGGTGGGTGGCGTCTTTGTTGCATTTGCTTTATTGGCTGTCTGCTACAGGTTAGTATATGTCTACGCCATACCGCTAATGCCCATATCCTATCGTAGTTCACCTGCAATTCAGTAGCCTTCAGTATTCTCTCTTTGCACATCCAAATTGTTGTTTCTTGAAATTCTTGAAATTAATAATGCATGATATGCTTAATATTTTACGTATTCACTAAAACGTCCTTCGATCATTTGAAAAAAAAACTAAAATGCATTCATTTCTAGTCGTAGTTTTCGAGACAGATCTTAAAAATTGAACTTTAAACCAAGAAATATGTTTAGATTTGTTGCCATGACGCCACAGCTTCTTGCGTTTTCGCCTTTAGTCCTGAAAATGGCTTTGGTTCTCATTGGTGAATTTGTGAAAAAAAAATATCCACCCACCACTTTAGCCAGATGGCGACCACTGGACAACTTAATTTGAGTCCGAAATCCAAATTGATTAATCTTTGTTTCGTGTGCACGAGCTGTTGTGGACTTTTTTACTATAGTGTTAATTGCAGATGAAATGAAATATGAATGAAATTCATCGTAAGTATGATTTTTTCCCATACATTTCTATATGTAATGCAAAATTATTTTCAGGATTAGCATTGTACCTTATGCAGATTTCGTCAGCATGCATATATCACGTGGCATTTTATTCATTCCATTGGCGAAAGTTTCCCAAAGGCAATGTCGAGGCACATTCTTTTATGGCGCATTCGGATGGTCAATTTGGTGAGGCATAAGTCTGTAAAGTCTTAATTGTTGCACCAGCTGCCTGCAATAGCCAATATTCAAATTAATATGAAAAAAATATAAAAAAGCATGTGGTGAAATTACACAAAACATATACTGTTAGTATAAATAAAGCGAAACAAATATACAAAATATATAAAGATAAAAAGTCAAAATTGCAAACAATAAATGTACAATAAATATAAATATAAATTATACATTTATCAACATGTATATAATATACTCTAAATAAAACAACATCTTAAATGTATTATATGCAATAGGGGTACACAAATTTTATAAAATTCATGTTTTAGACTTGTAATTTTTACATAAATTTTTTCATAAAATAATTTTTATTATTATATTTGTATTTTATAATTTCTGCTTACTTATGGTATCCCATGTTTCTTTAGACATTTCATTAAATAATTACAAAATTCACATTAATTACTAGCAAATGAAGACTTCTAATGCTTGAATCCTTACTGCACATATCCTGGCATCGCCCGCATACATGTATTTTCAATTGTCAGGCAACGCCCGACTAGTTCAATGTGCCCGGAATCGCCTGGATATTCCCTAATAACTGTCATATGACATTGCCAACAAATATTGCTCAGCTTACCCTTGCTCGTGGCGTATATAGGTCGGCATCCTCGTCTTGCATTCGGTAAACCCAGGTTCGATTCTTGGGTCGGTTATCCTCGATTGTGTTTTTTTATGTTTTCCCACAATTCCTCCAAGCGAATGCTGTGGAAATATCGGGTCAATGCTTAGCTAATATTATTTGCCAGGGCGATGCCGGGCAAATGGAAATGTCCGGGCGATGCCGGGAAATTGGAAATGTCCGGGAGTTGCCGGACAATTGGAAATGTCCAGAAATGTCCGGGGGATGCCGGGCAAATGGAAATGTCCGGGCGATGCCTGGAAATTGGAAATGTCCGGGCGATGCCGGGAAATTAGAAATGTCCGGCGGATAATATAATAATAATAAAGTTTATTCAATTCAATAGTGAAAAAGAATGGACAGGTTTACAAAAGGAAACACTTACATCCAACCGAGGTTAATAAGTCAAATTCACATAGTCCTTAAGTACTAGCTTAGAAAGATGAGACTCAAAACTGTGGATAGAGGCCGCGGAGACCAATGCAGCGGGAAGCTTATTCCATATACGACCCACCCTGGCCAGGAAGAAGTTAAATCGACAGTTAAGTTTAGCCATTGGCCAGGTTAACTGCTGAGAGTGGCATCGGAGATTATCCAGGTGACTTGATGTTTGCAGTAAAGGGGGACTGCCAGCATATGTGAGATTATTCAGCAACTTGTAACAGTAGCGGAGATCCAAGATACATGTAGATTCTCGAGATAGATTTTTTTAAGTCATTTCATTTTTAAAAATCGTCATCAATTTTATTCGGGAATTTTTTTATTCGTAGAAATAATCGATTTTCTATTTCGTTAATCGAATATCCCCGGTATAATGGGCATTTTTGGCCAAAATGCTTCGTTTTCGATCGGTCCACTTTTCGCCCCCTCGTCACCTGTCGATCGATCCAGACATGCAGCAATAGCTACTTGAGATCCTTCAGCAATATATTTGATCCACATTTTTGGTGTCTTCGGTTCGTCGGCTTTTCTGTTTTCCGTTTTGCCTCCGAGCGCCATTTAATTCTCGGTCTTTTCGTCTCTATCTCGTTGTTTACGAGATAGATTTTCTCCGGAGCTCTTTTCGCATAATTGAAATAGAAATAAAATGAAAAATGAAAATAAAAAAGGCGGTCTGGTTTTTTTTTGTTTGGTATTTCGATGTATGATTTATGGCTTAGGCCGAATTCATCGAAATCGTATTAAGCGGCAATCAGTGCAGGCAGAGAGTTGTCTCCTTTTTTTTTTATCGATTCCTGAGGAAGTTCCTCCTAAGGCCCTCTTTGGCGAGATTGCTTTCTCTTCCTTCGTGATGGATAGGAAATTGCCCCTTTATACAGATATAGAGGCCTTTCACTCCGCGTACCCAACTTATTTGAAAATCATTTTATAAATAAAGGGACGTTCGAAAAGGACGCGTAGCCAAAATGCCCGGATTCAACGTTATGCGTGCATGTACTCGACGTAGTTGGATCGTGACGAGTCATCCTCGTATCGTTTTTCGCACTTGAGAATTAATAGGGGAACTCGAGAATGTACTTCCACGCCAACAGTTGTTGCAGTAGTTATTCATAAACCAATAAGAATGCCTGGGTTCTTGTCGGTTATATGGACTACCGACCCCGGAAAGCATAGAAGCTATGCAGGGAAACGTAACTTTAACTAGTAACAATATATTTAAATTCAACTATCGAAAAATATATATATACAGTATATTGTTACCAGGTTAGGTTAGGTTAGGCCAGCGGGGGTGTGGGGCCTGCAGGCCCCTACTGTGGGGGTCCGAAAGAGGCCGTGAGCCCCATTTGACTGTTACTGACGTTTCCCTGCACAGCTTCTATGCTTTTCGGGGTCGGTAGTCGATATAACCGAGAAGTACCAATGCCGGTATATAGGCCTATACTCGTAGGTGCGTTTGCATCTAGGTGGCGCAAAATCCGTCATTCCTATTGGCTACCACTTAGCTACTGTTGGAACTACATTCTCGAATTCCCCTATTACTTCTTATAAAGCTTTTTACGGAAGTGACGTGGAGTGAACCGTAGATTATCGCCTTTAGGATGCTGGATCTCCTTTAAGCGAGAGGATATACACTCGGGGCTAATGAAGAGAAGCGCGCCTCCGTAATTGTCATCTCCGGGCCACACGCTCGTAGGGGCGAGTATAGCTACTACTACTACTACATGTACTGTGCTCGTACTGGATGCTTTCGGCCATAACTGCGTGCGTCGATAATTAAAGCGTCATTTTTCGCCAGAATTGAAGCCGAATGACCCGGAGAAAAAGTCGGAGGAAAAATCACCGCATCATTTTCATTTCTATATAGATGGAGACACGCTCGCAAATTCGATATAAAATCAATCCTATATAGCTCAGGGGTCGGCAACCTTTTGAGACCGAAGAGCCAAAAGTTACAATTTACAAAATTTCCCAGTTTTTAAAGAGCCAC
>JAQGBX010004862.1:0-14611 GCA_034698745.1 Megaphyllum sjaelandicum | reverse complement strand
AAATCGGCACTATTGCAGGCAGCAGGCGCAAGAAGACTTTACAGACTTATGGCTCACTTTGTAGTTACACCCGGTGTGCACTTTTTGGCCCAATCAAATCCGCTATTAATAATGTTCCCCAAAACGCTCCGTTTCGCGCACAACATCGGACCGATCGCGTGACGCGTATATAAACAGACACGCGCTTAAACGCTGACCTATATTTGTCGAAAACCTCCCGCGCTAGAAACGCGGCGCTGCCACTACGGCGATATATCTTAACCTTCGATCAACCTTGAACATCGTACAGTACTCTGAACCGGTTCCTGAAGGAGCGTTAAACCAATGGGAAAATACGACCAACCCGGTCCATTTGTGCGGAGGTAATACGAGCGTTTCGTACAAAGATAGCGGTGTTTACGCTAGCGTAGAGGCTAGAGGGGAGTGGTGCGTTTACGACACGTTCACAACTAAGGGCTGTATAGATTTTAGGCTTTAATAGACTAAAATGGCCGAGTTTTCTACCGTCGATTTGGGGATGATCGCTCTATTACTCGACGAAGACGATGAGGTGGCCAGCAGAAGACGCAGACGATTCGGAGTGCGAAAGAGTTTACAAAAAAGAAAAACGGAAGGAGAATATTGGACTCTCTTCGAGGAACTCGTGGACGACGAGGAAAGATTCTTCCAGTACTTCCGGATGTCTCGATACCATTTTCAAGTGCTCTTGATGAAAATCGAAAAAAGCATCACCAAAGCGGACACCAACTTCAAACAAGCCATTGCACCCAGGGAAAAATTAGCGGTGTGCTTAAGGTACGGTAACGTTAGATTCGGAGTGTTTCCGACAAATATAAGGCCGTGTTTAGGCGCGTTTCTGTTTATATACGCGTAATTAATAATACAGACATGCGCGTAAACGCTCAACTATATTTGTCGGGAACGTCACGTCCTAATGTTTCGCAGATAATATTTGTGAAAATTAGCGCCTCACTAGTGGGTACTAGATCCAAAGTCGAAGAATTGAGGTTGACGTTTTGATTTTTACGTCATTCGTTAACGTACATTCTGACGCTGACGTCATTCGTTGAATCTTGATGTTCATTCTTGATGACATTGTTAAATCAAACATCGAACGTTAGAACAATAAAAGCAAATCTATATTTGTAGGTTTTTAAGCACCGGCGATTCCTTCCGGGCAATCGCCATCAACTATCGCCTGGGCAACACCACGGTGGCCAAGATGGTGAAAGAAGTTTGCGACGCCATCGTGAAGAATCTGTCGTCGCTGTACATGCCCATTCCTCGCACGGCGGAAGGATGGACGTCCATCGCCAAAGATTTCTGGAAGACGTTTACTTTCCCCAACTGCGTGGGGGCTTTCGGAGCCAAACACGTGACCCCCTGTTCCGTGGTGATCATGGCCTTGGTCGATGCCCATTGCAGGTTTCTGGCCGTGGACATCGGTGGCTACGGCATCGACGGAGGCGTTTTCTCCTATTCGAAATTGGGAGAATACTTGGAAAAGCGGAAGTTGAACATCCCCGGCAAAAAGAAGCTCCCCAACAGCGACGCGTTCGCGCCTCACGTGATGGTGGGAGACGAGGCATTTCCTCTGAAATACTATCTTCTGAGACCTTATTCCGGAAAACAGCTGGACCAAGATCCGCAGAAGGGCATCTTCAACGAACGCTTGAATCGCGCTCACCGAGTGGTCGAAAATGCTTTCGGAATGCTGAGCCACAAATTTCGTCTGTACAATTCGCGCATACAACTGAAGCCCGAAAATGTGGAGTCGGTCCTCATGACCACTTGCATTCTGCACAACTTCATTCTGGAAGGGCAAAATTCCAGCATCGCCGTCCAAGATTCCGTGACATTGGGCAAACATTTGCAACCGTTGCCCCACCAAAGAGGAAATGCAACGCATTCCGCATTTCACGTGAGGGACGTCTTCAAAGAGTACTTCTGTAGCGAGGCTGGCAAAGTTGCTGCTCAATGGCCGCATTTTAACCCATTTCTCGATCATAATTATCAATAGTTGAGTTTTGGTTTTTCATCGATTTATTGCCGCGTGAATAAAAATCAACTTTTTTATCAGGTTGATTCATCATTTTACTCGCGAAATACACCCATGACCAAACGATGCCTTACTATGCCTGTGAGGGCGCGCCATTACGCCGATGTTGTCAGCTGTCTGACTGACATCACGGAAACTCGATCGAAGAAGTTATTTTTCACGTAATTTTCCCAAAATTTCATACTCAACTTCCCTGACTTTTCCAGGTCATCGTGTTTCGCAACGATATTGCGAAAATTGCACTATTTGTATTCGGAAAATGTTGAGATTTGTGTAAATTTCTCCTAGGAAAAGGTCAAAAATTTTACGAATCTACGAGTATACTCGAAAACAGTTGGACATCTTGAAAATTTGTCCTCCGAATTTGTGGAAAGTTGTGCAAATTTGTGTTGAATTTTTTTTTAAAAAAAAGTTTGCAAATGGGCATCGAGCGAACCAAGTAGAAGATTTAATTCTGGATCGTGATAACATTAATACGGTGAATTTCATTGAATTGTTCCGACCAAGTCATTCTTCCCTGACATTTCCAGACATTTTTTAGTTCCCAAGCTTTTCCAGGTCTGGGGGAACCCTGTTTCATCAAAATTGCGAACTTAGTATTTAGACTCGCCATACAGACTATTCTCAAGACGCGTCAAAATGTGATCGTTTAAAACCATAAACACTAGTTCGTATTATCGAAAGTCCGTCAAAACGTGACTTAAGCGATAAGAACTAAACTTTCTTCGAAGTTCGGATGAAATCCTACCCTTTATACATATACTCATGTGAAGGTGTTGAACAGGGAAATCGGGGAATTCCCGTTATAACGTACCTTTTTTAATAGCGTCTAAAGTTCGTTTTAACGAAACGTAGCGCGAATGCTCGGCAACTCGTAAGTGCATTCGTTTTAGCCACAATTTGAATACCCTAATTCGAAATTGGTCTTAAATGAAGAAATTAACATTATTCGTCCATGACTGGAACTGAGGTCGTACTATCAGAAATTCGTATAAAGAGACTTATTCTTGAATCTGGGTGTACATGTATGTGAGTACCGTATCCCGCCAGGAGGGGGCGCTAATATACGAAAATCTTGACTGACACGGCGGAAACTAGATGGAGGAAGTTATTTTTCATCAAATTGGCGAACTTCGGACTAGAATGGCCATATTAGTCCACTCCCTCGCTCTTCCCGTAACAAATTTCGTTAATTGTCCATTCTCCGTATTCAGTCACGTGATCCTATTCAAACTTGCCGCCATTGTGTCACTCGGGACGTGAAGAGGCGCCATTTTTCAGTCGAAAACTGAAGCTGGATCATGTTTCCGACCAATAGCTTTTACGTAAAAATTTCCAAAGTGCGGTTGGGCAACTCAAGGGCATCTTTTTCAGTTTTTTTTCCCGGGCTAAACATAGGTTATGAGGCCAAAAAAGCTGGCTCAGCAATACCGATAACGAGGTGAATAACTGCAAAAAACAGAGTTTTCCAGAGAATTCAGCAGTTTTGAGCGAGCAATTAAGGACAAAACCCTGAAAAATTCGTTTCGCAAAATTTGGCAAGAACGGAGGTTGAGTAACATGGGGGAAATTCCCCGGAATCCCGCTCGCGAGGGTGGTCGAAATGATTCGAATAAATTCGCTTCTCAAGAAGTAATTAAGACCTCGTCTTCGGCAATAAGCGCTATTTTTATCTCAGAAGCTTTAACGGGAAATTTCGTGCCTGTTGTCACGTGGTTTTAACCCGAGGTGCCTGTCATACGGCCCTTTTTCAGCAGTTTAAAACGGGACTCGCTCAGCTGATTCGCACGAACTAATCCGTTCCTTAATCAGCAAAAAATAAGGGTAGAACACCTTGATTTTGGGGTTTAGAAGCGGTGGCGCCATCCGGCGGTTCCGATACGGAACCAGAAAATGGACAGTTTTTCGATGAAACGCAAACGTGAGGGTTAACATAAAACGTTCCACGATAGACTAGCTTGTTTGCGAACTTGCAAGGACCCGATACATTTCGTAAAATAGAAAAGTTCCTTTCTTAAAATGGCATTAAACATTTCGACAACGAAATCATTTCCATGCGAGTGTTGTCAACTTCTATTTTAAATAGTCGATTTCACACTCGCCCTCCTCATACAATACCAACTCGGAAGATACGAAACAAACTCATTCGGGGAAATTTCCCATTCTCCGGAAGAAACAGCGAAAAGAACATACTGAGCATGCGTGAAAATCGAGTTCGCAAAAATCAGGGAACGTGTCATTAGAGTTCGTAACTCTTAAGTGAGAATGAACATCAGATCTATGTAATCATTATTTCTCGGGATGACCTCAATAGTTCGCAAAAACGTTACGTTCGTGAATGGAAGCTCGTGCGTAAAAATGCGAGTCGACCAAACGATAAAGAAAAAAAAACTACAGTACACTCATCTCCCCCTAGCTTTTACCAACTTGGAAGATAGGAAATCCCACCCATTTGGGGAAATTTCCCACTCACCCAAACGGAATTAACAGCGAGAAGATCACCCACTGTATGAGGAAATCTGAGTTCGTATAAAAAGAGTGTCATTTTCGCTTTTTTTCGATTTTTCGATTTTTTTCGAAAATTAACGCTTTAACACTTTTTTGGGGGGGAGTGGGGATACTTATCGTGACCAGCGTTGGTGAAAACGTTACTTTCGTAAATGGGAGCTTGTGCGTAAAAACGCGAATCGGCCTTACGATAAAAAAATTAAAAAAATGGCCCAAGCAAAAAAGAAGGGTACAACAAGAAAGGTTTTTTTCATCGAACCAAACAAAAAACGGTTAGAAAAACGTAAACGAGGAGCTGATTTTTTTTTTACCTGAAATTAGCGAGTGCGCAGGCGTCGTGTGAAGATTGCGCAAAAAAGCTGTTGAACGGCGAGTTTTTTGGTCCCATTTTAATTATCTTAGCGAGTGAATAAGGGGGAGTGGGGGGTGAGATGAGGGGTACCACTCCGACCACTCGATTCCAGGCAGGCAAACACTAAAAAAGTGGAAGAAAGAGAAAAAAAAACACACTGTAAGATTAGTCGTCTAATTACCGCTTTATCATTTTCAATGATTTGCCAAATTGTTAATAAATATGGAATTAATCGCTCGTTTTTTTCTCTTCTTTCACGTTTCATTTGAAAATTCGGACAAGGTTAAGTTAAAAGAGTGACGTCACATCGTCAGGCAGGCAGGTGCGAGATGGGAGACTGACCTCCTAACGAACAGAAGGAGAAAAATCTAATTAAAAGTATTACCGAGCGGAAGAATTCAGTTTCACCTTGGATCGACCAACTGAAAAAAAGGCCATTCAAAATTCAATACTGCTTTCAACTTAATTCCAGTCTCGGGCCAATTGGTACGGGAAAAAAAAAAGCCGCCACCACCTGCTCCTCCACGAGCCAGGGGGCGCTACGGACACGCCTAGCGCCATCTATGAAACGTCCCGATTAAAAAACGGCGATTTGGGTTATGAAAAGTTCAGTGAAGTTTCAACGAATAGTTGGACGACATTTATTCAAAGCGTAAAACGAACTGTACACTTTCATTAATACTGTCACGAGCTTCTGAGGGTGACATTAAGAATGATCGTGTAGGGTGAAATGATGGCCGGTAATGACGAAAATCTGGATTTTGGCATCATTACTGGGGCGTGGTTTGGTAATTAGGGGCGAGGTTGTAGATATCGCCGTTAATAATGACTAAAATCATGATTGTCAAAAAAGTACTTGAATTGAAATAAATACAAAGTTTACGTACGAGGACAAAATAGGGGTACTCAGACAGAAGGTAGACGAGCGGCACTTTTTCGCAGTATGAAGTCACGTGCGCAAAAGGAATACATTCGTTGATTTAAAGCAGTGATAGACTTACGAGACATTTATATCAATTAGCGTATATCGATTTTGAACACGTGACGTCACGACTTCCGAACATTCCATTCTTAAAGTTACTGACTGAGCATCCCCGATACACGTAGATCGCGTGATAGACACGTACTGAGGAACTACGACCTTGCTGGAGAAAAATTCCCCAATTAAAAACACCTTCGAAACCATTAAAATACCGACATTTTGACATTTTACACAATTTATATCGCGAATTTAGGACATTTTCTAAATTCCAGCATTTTTCCTAAATGCAAATCTAGGCGTTTTTGACAATGTCCCACAAATATTACTTCCTTATTTTTTAAAAAAAAAAACAACCTTAATAAATTTTCTGAATTTTTGACAATTTCTAAATCTTTCGTGTACCGATAACAAACATTACAAGTACAGTATATACCATTCAGTATTCCCCTGCACTATTCCTGGTCAAGTCAAGAGTTCCCTTCCCCCTCCTTTTCCCGGGGCTATTTTTTACGGATGGCAGGAGGGCTCCTTGAGCGAGAAACTCAAGAAACCGACGAAGTAAAAACAGGTCCTTAATTCAATGCTTGGTCCGAACTCCAAGAAGAAAAAAAAGCCCTAAAGGTTTTTTCTAAGCATTTGAGGGACGTCTTTAGAAAATAGTGAAAATGGAAGACATTTTACTATGGCTCGAGTAGTGCAAAAAAGGTCGCCGATTGTCGAGCGAATGGTCCTATTTCCTTTCACCGAATCAAACTGGTTCCTCGCGGCCATTTTTCTCAATGGGATTGAAAAATTGGGAGCAAAAAAAGCCCCCCCGAAATCTTTAAGACCTTCTTAAAAAGACCCTCCCCTGGCGTAAACACCGCTTCTGCCCATTGGCGATGATTGATTCTAAACCGAGGTGAAAACCGGAAGCAAAGAGGAGGGGCCAAGATGGCTTAGGTTCCTAAAGAAAATTTCACGACCCCTCGTGACCCCCCGCTGCCCCGCAAGAGGGGGGTAAAGGCCCTTTCATCGCTCCAACGACTTCGAAGGGGTCTTGAGATAGTACCGAAATGAGCCACCTGCGGCGTGACCGTCCAACAGAAACGAGCTTCACGCATGCGCACTTCGATTTAAAGCGTACTTATCTCGGCAGGTGGCGCTGCAGTTCACCAGAATTTCCGCTCGCTTTTTTAAAAGTGCATCCTTGTCCAACCTTTTCCCCTGGCTACGACCAGAAACAAGAGCCAAAAGCCAAAATGTCGCTCATTCCAAATGCCACAGGTTACATGTTCACCGCACCGCTGTTCATTGTGGGAGGAGCCTGTGAATTTGCATTGATGCAATGGGGCAACTTTTGTATCAAATTGCAGTGTTATCGGCCGATATATTCAAAAAATAGCAATTGTCCATTCTCGGCGGACTTTCTCTGTATACACTATAACACCCTTGGTTAAAACATTCAGTTTAATTTTCTATGCGGAACACATTCGTAAATTGTGTTTGAAAAGTTCGGAAGTCAACGAAAATAAAAATGGCTGCTTTGCCATTCCAGTCGATAATACCATCCGTCATTTTGAATCGGATAACATCGCAGAAACTATTTCACGCTAGCAAAAACATTCCATATATCCATCACGTCTTCGTCAAACTTTTTTTTTTGGATCCAGGAGAACTTTTAGTCGATTTATGGGGGTCGTCCATGTACTACTCAGTCGTTCACCGTGTTTACGTAAAATATGGACAACCCCCGCACTAAATGGGGGAGGAAAAACATGTACATCTCAAAATTACGTAAACAATCAACGACTATTTTAAATTCTTCAAAATCTACGGAAATGAGTAGCTTCTCTCTGAGTATGCACCCCTCATCTGAAGGTTTTCGAGGGGTGACCCTCTGCCTCAGATGGGATAAATATGGACGACCCTTAACGATAAATGGAAATCGATCCCAGACACCGAGGCATGCCATTCCCACTTGCCTGAGACGCCAAATAAGCACTTCCGGTCAGTGGTGGCCATAAGGTTCAAAGTTCATTGACTGTTTTCTAGGAATTCAAGCACATTTTCTGGATGTTTTTTTTTTCTGCTGCCTTTTATTTTTGGTGACACAGATACGAGGCGCCCGCTCAATCGGGGTTTATCGCCACCGAGGAGCGAAATGGGGCAGCCAATAGGAAGCGAGGAGCAACCGGCTGCCAAGGGCCCCTGCTTCGAGAAAAAAAAAGGGGAGCTAAAAAGAAAACGCGGCGCTCCCCCTAAAGGCCGTTCGCAAAAACGTGCTCGGAATAGGAAGTTGAGCGGCAATAAAAAGCAGGTTGTTGGGGGGGGGGGGGGGGGGGGGAGGGGGAGGAAATGGCGGAACACGGGATCCAGTATAAGGTGAGAGGAGGGGGCTAAAAAAAACCCGAAAACAACCTGTCTCCAGATTAGGTCCTTTTACCACTCCTTACCCCGAAACGGAATTTATGATATGCCGAATTGCGGGTAACCGTTAAAACCCTGCCAGAATAAAGTTATTTCAGGATGAAATCAACCCTGATATCAATTTATTCAACGATTCCGTAAAAGTTTCAAATTTCCTTTTTGTTTGATGCAAATGAGTAATTGGAAAGAGTTGACTTTAGTGCTTCGAATTATTTGCACATTTACAGCATTTAAAAGTTATGTGTAAAAGTTGACAATATTTACACGAGACGACCAGAAATTTCATTTTTAACTTCCCTGACTTTTCCGAGTTTTTTAACAAATTTCCCTGACCAATAAATAGCAACGTGAAAATTAACATATGCCAACGTTATAATCCACGATTTTTCAAAATCGACATCTATAGGACAATATTAAAAAAGTTTCAACGGAAGTGAACTTAGATTGATGTGAAATGGACATGTGTTTTCATCAGAAAACGAATTTTATAATTTCAAGTTTAATTCAAAAGCAGTGTTAAGAATTGAGAACAAACAGCTTCCTAAAAGCGTTCCATTCGTAAAATGAAGCTTTCGACTTATTTCCTTAAATACAGTGTACATGTACTTGAATTTACTTTTCTTATTACTTTTCCTCAAAATAAGATTTTTTTGAAAAGATCAATATTTCCCATACAGCAGTGTTACGCGCGTATCAGATCTTCGGGTTATGTTAAAGGTCCACCATGGCGAGGAAGGTACGCGAGACCCCATAAGGAGGTGTGAGGGTTTAAATCCCGTGTCAACCAAAGTCCTAACACCTGCCATTTCGCGTAGAGTTGTCCAAACATGGCCAAAAAAAACCATGTAAGACCCTACCCCCCTTAGCCGGCGAGGGTATGGGGGAAGAATGGGCAGCTACCGTGGCCGAGGGATAAAAGGTCTTTTAAAAGGGCGATGTATGGACACGAGGATGAACGAACACGGTCAGTGAAAGGGGGTTAACCGTGATCGATGATGGTGTTAGAGGGCGCTGAATGACAACCCCCAAAAGCGCAAAAATTGTGGACGAAAATCCCTATAAAACGCCTGGATCTTGCTTTTAAAATAAATAACTTTACTTATTTCAATGAAAATACATATTGAAAAATCGATGGCAGCGTTTCCTGCGACGGTACACCTGCGTAACCTCCGACCCTTTCCATTGAGTATGCACGCGCGACGGCCATCTTGGAATCTCCTACCTATATTAGGGGTACTCAGACAGGAGCTTTCCGAATGCCATTTTTGTCAGTCGGTAAAGTCACGTGTGCACAATTGACATTGAGTAACTGTTTACCAATCGGTTAATGCAGTCCTTTTTAACGACTACACTAACGTTCCATTCGTAAAGCTTCTGCCTGAGTACCCCTAATATGCTGGGAATAACATACCAATCTAAGCAGGAAATTCACGTACATACAGTATTTACACGTATGTTTGATTTACACTTTACATGGTTCTCCCTGACCAACGACAAAATTGACATCGATATTTTGTAAAATTTATTAGCATGAAAATCTATTGAAAATTATACATACATGTATTTGTATTCGGAAAATGTAGAAATTTGAAAAGACTTTAATATCTGTAAATTTGTACTCTGAAAAGGTTGAGAATTTTTCTGATTTCTCCTCAGAATCAGTAGAAAATTTGGAAAAGTTCGTCCTCGCAAACTGTTGCAGATTTAGCAAATTTTCCTAACTTTTTGAAAATAATTCTTTCTTCCCTGACTTTTCCAGGTCGGGGGGAACCTTGCCTTATTACACGTAGCTTGAGGGTAGTTCTATTCATATACTAATTAAGTACATAAAACAAAGTTTGTATGCATCGAATACTGTAGCAATGTGACAGCAAACTAAGCCAAAGTTTTGGGATTTTGAAGTACATGCAAAACAAAAAAAAAAAAAGTTCAGATGGCGCAGCATCTCGATTGAATCAGGATTTCCGCGCCATCTGTGACCATACGTGTACTGTATGTACCAAAAAATGCCACCACTGTTTTCAGTCACCCTCGCGGAGTAATTCGAACATTTCGGAAGAGGGGCTTCTAAGGTCAATAGTGACCAGAAAAACGAAAATAGCCGAAGTGCGCTCCCTACGGTGGAGAAAAAAACAAGCAAATAGAGTGAGTTGGCAGTTTGGGCGCTGACCAATTTGCTTCTTCATCTGGCTCGAACCCTAGCGAGATGACCCCCGGGGTCATGGGAGGGGGCGCTGCGAACGGAGTGGAATGTAATAATGTTTACAATTCATTTCGAGCAGGGCCTCAAATAATAGGGCAAGGGTAGGGAACAACTGGCCATTGGTCAGCCAGCGCCCCTAGCAGGAGGGAGAGCGAAGAGGCCAAATTACGGCCAGCCGATGACCATTTTCGGACCTTACGATGGACGATAACAGTCATTTAGAACGTCAGCGCGAAATTCCCCGCTCATAAACTCGCAGAATGCAACGACATTTGCGGTTAGCACCTCCCATGGCTCGTGCAAACTGCGGCCGGAAGTCCCAATTTAGGATCACCCCCCTTAAAAAACTGAGGGGGTATCAATTTGCACCAACGTGAAAAATGAGGGGGGAACTTTTATGAAAAAACTGCGAAGTTTCGGAAGTAAACGAAAAAACGGCTGGCATCCAATTCGAAAGTAGAGTATGGTGCGAGTGATGAGTTTTAGATCACACTTATGTTCGAAATGCAATGCGGCGTCTGCTAGCCTAAATCAAAAGTTATTTTTGTCTCTAATTGGTGGCGACATGATCCGTATTTCGTCGAATATTATTAAGCGCCATCTATCGTAGAAATTGTTAAGTTTCTCATGGGTGGCTGTAGACACGAGCGCCATCTAAAGTTAACAATCACAAAATAGCGACTTTTCCACATTAATGACGCCTTGAACATCTGCTACACGCAGAATTCATTTTGAGAAATGGAATAAGACGAATCTCGAGGGACGTACAATTGTTTCCGTTTGAACCGTAGTTCGTATTATCGGTAGTCAGACAAAACACGACATCAACAACAAGAACTAAAGTTTCGTCGAAGTTTGTATGAAATTCTATCCCTTGTATAGGAATGGGACGGTACTGCAACTTTTATCGGGGAATTCCCCGTATTAAAGTAATTTTGTCAAGATTGTCTCAAGTTTGTTTTAACGTAAAAATATAGCACGATTGCTCGAAAATTCATACGTTTTAGCCGAAAATGTGTAATATCCGAATTAGGAATTCGTCTTAAACGAAGAAATTAACATTATTTGTCCATACTCTAGGTCGTGGGCTGGAAACGAGTTCGTACTAGCAGAAATTCGTATAAAGCAAGTTCTCCTTAATAGGAGAACAGTATAGTGTTGGTGCAAGTTTTTCATTCAGTTTCAGATTCCATTATTGCAAATTATATATAGGTCTAGTTCGTTTTAACGGAACTTAGCGCGAATGCTCGGGGAACTCGAAAATTCATTCGTTTAATTAGCAGAAAATGTGAAATATCAGAATTCGAAATTCATCTTAAAAATTAACATTATAGGCCTACAATTATTTATAACATCTTCATCATCAGAAATGGTCGCATGCTACGCCACCTTGAGTAGAGAAACGAAAACGGACGTTTTTTTTCACCTATTTACAATTTTTGAGAACTGGAATGATTTCCAGCATTGGTCGAGATGCAAGTGCGGAAGGTGGGCGAGTGGTTGGGTGGTGGCGCTGAAACAACGTCCTGTCCGTCTGAGTTGGACTTCGGTGGGTAGGCGGTTCCCCTTCCGGTCTGCTCTTCCAATTTCAATTGAAGTAGCAGCGCTCGCCCACCACATGGCGCTTAACCTTGGACACGTCAAGAAGAAGAAAGCGTCCGAGATGAAGAAGAGGTAATGTCCTCGCTGGGAAATGGCCTTGGTCATGCACGTTCTATTGAGGGGGGTGGGGGTGGGGTGAGGAAAAAGGGGGCGGGGCGAGCCCTTTCGTCCAGGGTTAAGGAAATACGAGAAGGGCTCGCCATCTAGGGAAAAACACGTTTAAAAACTCGAAAATAGGGACGCGGAGAGTGAGTGTGTGAACGGTCGGTCCCCGCATTCGACTGACCCCTCCGGCCACGTCCCTTGACCCCCCCCCACAAACGAAATACCTCCCCTGAAGTGGCCTCGGATAAACGCGACCTTTTACCCCCACCTGTAAGAAAAAGCATCGTCAGGTTGGGGTCGGTGTAGGTGGCGCCAGCGGCCGCTCTTGACTAGAGAGCCTCTTGACCGGTGGTCAAGACTAGGGCAGGGACACAGACCGGTGGCGCCGCCCGACGGTATTTTCTTTCCTCGAAATTACGGCGAGGAAGCGCCCCTCGCGGTGTCAAAGTGCGATCGTTTCTGGGGTGACGGAAATTACGGGAAAACGTCGCTTATTCTCGTTAAGCTCGAACGATAAATAAGTGAAATTTTTCAGTTACTATTTGCTGGAATATTACGTGGAATATTTAAGAATGTTAAGGGACGGGAGTGGTACGTACGGAGGCTTAGACAGGACAAGAGGGGATAAAACTAAGGTTAAAAAGCCCAGAAATCCAGACGTTCGTGTACTATTTTAGTCGAATAACAACTATAAAAATTAACGACAGACCTCCAATCCCTCCGAAAGGTCAAGGTCTGCCACAGATGACGCTGGCAACGGTTTTAAGTAGAATATGAAGCGAAACCTGCAATTCTATTTAAAGGTATTCTTATTCTAACAAACTAAAATCTCGCAGATTTGTATTTTTCAAAAATAAATAAAAATGTTAGTTAGGGTTTATTTGTTGAAAATCAAATCACAAGTTTTACGAAACGGTACGAACGATTGGTGGCGGCGCCACGTGTCTAAACGAGCTTATAGAGGGCGCTGCTTCGTGTTTTTGTGATTTTCGCCCTTTTTTTTTGTAAACCAGGTGAAATTTGTCTTAATTGGCAATAAGTGCCATCCAACGGCAGCGTGGTGCGTGCTAAGGCGCAATCATCCTCGCCTATTTACGGGACGAGGGGCGTCTGCTCAGGGTCAAGAGCCCACGCGGGCGGGGGGTGACCTTTAACCCCTCTAAAAAGCTTTAACAACTGCCGAATGTTAATGAGCGTGGGTCACGCGTGCTGCGGGCGCGTGGCCCTCCTCCCAGCATGCAACAGCAGCTGGAGAGAAAAACAAGATGGCCGCCACCACCTGCCTGTGACGTCATCGGCGGTCATCCATATTCATCGCTCGGGCCATTGAAACGCTTAATCTTTTTACGCATCCCCTAGGAGGGGCCCTAGCTAGCATCGATTTGTCCGTCAGGGGGCCAGGGGGCGCTCCGAGCACAATGCTGGATTCCCCGTGCAGCCATGGATCATTCGCCTCTCCCCCTAACGGCGCTGTCCATTTGGAAAATGCAGCTGAGGCAAATAATGGGTTAGGATTGGATTTTGGGCGAGGAGAAAGGGAGGGGGGTGGGGGAGCGAAAATGGACGCGATGGGATTCGAACCCGCGTTAGCATTCAAGTCCAATGATGGATACGTCGAAATAAAAAAAAAACTAAAGTTTTAAATCTATAGTTTGCCTAGACTCCTAGAGGGGCGTCCGTTATTTAGGGAGGATAGGAAAATAGGCATGATGACGGTTGGGATTGGCAAGATCGGTAGCATGTAGCAAAAAAAAATGTTCTGAACGATAGGCTAACATCGCTTTTGAATAATTTAAAATTGAGTCGTTAGAAAGGGGTTGAAGCATCATAAAATAAGGCAAATTTATTAAAAATAAACCTTGAATCTTTCTGAATTTGAAAACTGAAATGATAATCCAGATAGTTAAGTGTTAGAGGCACTGGTTTTCCAACGCATTCCCAACTCGAGCTATCCCAGGGATCCCCAAGAAATTTCAAATTGAACGTCCCTGAATTTTCCAAGTTTTCAACAAATTTCTCTGACCAATAACTCTGTCAAAATTGATATATGCCAGTGTTGTCTACGATTTTGCAAAGTTTGCTAATGATAACTTGTGAAATTTTTGTTTTGCAAATTTGCTCTCGAAAATCGTTAAAAAATGAGCAAATTTGTATTCGGAAAATTGTACAAATATTGCAAATAGGCCCCGAGCTAACCACGTGGTAATAATAATTTTGGATTGTAACAACATCAATACGTTGAAATTCCCCTGACTTTTTCAAAACGAACCATTCTTCCCTGAATTTTCCAGACATTTTCGATGTTCCCTAACTTTTTCTATTCTATTCTATTCTATTCTATTCATTACCCTGCAGTCAGTACATAGTACCATGTGGCAGGGGGGATCATCA
>JAQGBX010004861.1:0-14611 GCA_034698745.1 Megaphyllum sjaelandicum | reverse complement strand
ATGGTGCGTGGGTGGCGACCCCATAGCTGGCCCCACATCCGCCATGCACGCCTGGATCGATGGCGCATCTCCAACAGCAACCATCAAGTCACGTTTGCAAACGGAATGTATTAATTGGTCTAAAAACAGCGACAACCTTTATGGCGAATTTGATTGGGCCAAAAAATCTGCACTAGTGCAGGTTACAAGGTGAGGCATAAGTCTGCATAATCGGCAGTACTGCAGGCAGCTTGCGCCAAAATACTTTACAGACTTACAGTATATGCCTCACCTTGTAGCTTACACTAGTGCAGATTTTTTTTGGCTCAATCAAATTCGCCATTAGTGAATTTCTTAAATAAATTAGCTTGTTGATTTTGCACATGTGATTTCACGACTGTCAAAGCGCGATTCTGATAGCGGAGTATCCCTATTTAAATTATAACTTTTTTGAAAAATATAAAATTAGTTTGCACAATTTATAAAGCGATTGTTTCACATGCAAATCTCTACATTTTGGAATAGACGCTCTCTTGCGCATGCACCCCCCGAAACAGAAGGAGGTCAGAGGTCAGTCCGAAAATAAATGCACGAGCGCCTCGCGTACTTTGGCACGTCAAGCTGTCATGGCCGCCAAATTTATGGGCCTACTTAGAAAAAACAAGGGAACAACATGCGTGGCACAGCATACAAATTAGATCTCAGAGCCCACAAACAACAAACACGGCTTGTCCAGGAATGCCGGAGGTTGACCCTCGGGGTCAACTCCCTCGCAATCAAACGACCGTAAAACAATACAGGGTGCAGGCGTGCTCTATTAGGACGTCATTCATAAGCACTCCATTAAACGCCACCAGGGGTCGTCCATAAAAACGGAAGCGACTCCACCGTTTCCGTTATAGATTATTTTGTCTGTGCAAATTTACCAACGTTACTCACATGTTTAACAATAACGTGTTTCACCACTGTGCATGGCCTCATCAAATTTCCGTATTTTCAACTCTTTATAATCTATGATGTTCTCAACTGAAAATATTTTTCCTTTTCTTTAACAAACTATAATAGCCTTATAATTTTCAATTTATACTTGATGTCACCATGAATATTCAGGATTAACAAATTTTCCAAATTCTTAAAATTGTTCAGTTCAAAACTCCAATAAATAAACATACCAAGTATGAGCAACTTGACAAGCTTTCCATCAGGAAAACGATATTGTAATTATTTCTCACGTTGACAAAACCATTTATCATTAACTAATGGCGAATTTTACTTGTCCAAAAAGAGTACACTCGGAGCACCCAAGTGTACACTCGGGTACTCTTTTTGGACAAGTGAAATTCGTCATAAATTAATAAAATTTTCTCAATTTTTAACTTGCACAATAGTTAAGAATTTTCGGAATTAAAAAAAAAAATCCTACTGTACCAAAATTTTCTCGAAGACTCGGGATTTGTTCCGTAATTATATTCGTTATACAATATTTGTCTTCCTTAATAAATTTGAAAATTGTAAAGTAAAAAATTTTCTCAATGTAAGATTACTTGTCTGCAGGTTTAACTGTTTTAAAACTGTTCATCCAAATTTCTCACACAGTTTTCGAATTAGTCTGTATGTTTTCAAAGGACCGATAGTCTAAGAATTTTCGTATAACTTCGAGTAACTTTCCAAATTCCAAAACAGCGAAAACTGTCCCATGTACGCCAAACCCAGCTGCCTGAGGCTCTGTCACGCCAAACGACAAAAAACGACCGCATCTGGCCAGATTTATGGGTACAAACCGAGAATCCGACCATGCAACGAAACGTTACGAAAGGCAGACTCAGCAGGAGGGATTTCCCCTTGTTTCCGCGACACAAAAGGGCGTCCGTAGTCCCCTACGGAAGCCTCGCGGGACAGTTCAAAATCCGAAAACAGCAGAAAATCCCCTCTTCAGGGCCGTTGAATCGGAAAATTTCAGCAGTTAATCTCCCGCTGAAAAGCGGAACGTCCCCTCCCCTGTCACACCTTGCCCACCCCCATCCATTGCTCGCCTGTCTTCCATCAATAGCCGGGGGGACGAGTGTTTGCTTCGACCGCACAAATGAACTGACCATTTGTCAGCTGTCCAGCAGCCCCTCTTTTGTCCCCCCGTCACGTCGAGGGGCGACTTTTCGGACTTTCGCGATCTTGACCAGCTTAGCGAGGGGTGACCTGACCTCCCTCTGGGGGAGACCCCCCATGCACGCTGTCAACCCGCAACCCTAACCACGACTGAATTCCGAAGGTTGCATTCTCGGAAGATTGCAACGAATCAAATCCTAACCGTGTTGGAAAACCATAGTGTCAACCAAGCTAACATTCCGAGATATACTGCACTTCTGTCTACTAGTCTTGCCAAAATAAACAAAAAACTTGACTAGCTAACCCTAACCCTACAGCATGGCTTATTTAGTTTGCCAACATGCATTCTTTTTTAAAAGTTGAGCATCAACAATGCCCATAGAATCACGGTTCTTGGAAAAATGGGAAGCGTTTCAATCACAAAATCCTAACCGGGAAAGAAAGATTTCAGAGAAATGAATGAAAACATTATGCATACCAGAATCCGACGAGGAGCTCCCCAATCCCACGACGATGGCCGCTAGGAGGAGCCACGCTAACTCCCGATGGTCCATGTCAGCTAATCCTTCATTGGTACGTCTAGCATGACGCGAACACCTACAATTGTCAAAAAACATACAGATTGTTTTACTATAAAGTTGCAAACACATTCATGGTTTACACAACTTGCAACTCGATGTTTAGTTTCTCACGTTGGAATTATTGATGCATGCACTTAGCTCGCTTTCATCATCGTTAAACATGTTAAATAAATTCTTCACGTGCAGTACATTGTTTTATTTCAAAAACACGCTTCAACAATACATGTATGTCAACTCGGAAGCATGTTGGCGCGCTGAACTGAATTAATATCAACAAACGTGTTCCAGCATTTCCTGTTAAGCATATACGTGCCAATTTCTGGTACGGTAATTCGGTGTTTTTCACATGACAGACGAACGGAATATCAGAAAACATGGTCTGAAAGACATGTCGAAAACCCGTCACTCGCGATATACAATCAATATCATGTCAATTTGAAAAGTAATTTTGCCAGATTTGCTGTCGAGCATGCACGCTACCTCTAAAAATCATGTATTTTTGACACATTGAGCGAACGAACGGAGCATCGGAAAACATTCTTTCATGTCGGAAGACGTCAAAAACACGTACATTAACGTCACAAGCCTTATACAGTCAACACGTCAACTTTGAACGTGTTGCAATATTTGCTGTTGAGCATATAATTCATGATAAAGAAGAGATCATGTTTGCGGCTGGAGAAATGGATTAATACATGCCTGCATGGTTCCGGGGCCGCGGATGCGTTTGAATGGAAAGTTGTTGGGTTCCAGGGCCGCGGTTCTACGGAGGCCCGTGGGGGAAGATTATTACTTTTTTTTTTTGGTTTTGTACTTGGTGGCGTAAAACGCGTACAAAACTACTCATGCCGGGTTGGATTTGTTCTATCGGTATAAGTATACTGCCCGGGCATCGCTGGGCCTGTAACCGGCTAGTATACGATGCAAGTTTTTGGATTCTCAAAACTTGGTTTTTAAAGCATGCACGTGGGGGGGAAAAAATACCTCATCCTTAATTCGTTTCAAGAATTGATCCAACTGAACCATCGAACGAGCTTGGCAAAGTTGCGTGCGCGTCCGCAGTCAGAAGCTCGTGTTTGCGCAGAAAGGGCCATAAATTTGCTCGAAAAATGAACACGCGAGCAAACAGTTCGCGAACGCGCCCGCCCGCTCGTAAAGCATCCGGGCTACCCGAACGAGGGTTCGGTTCCCCCAACCGGGTTACAGGAAATTAGCCGCGCACGACGTTTTTAAGGTTCATAAACCAGATTCGCAAACGCCAGCATTGTCACGTTCGCAGCGCGAATTTACGAGCGCATAAAATCGGCGAAACGGGTTCGGGACGGTTGGGCGCGCAAACAAACAAATTGGATCAATAAGTCGGTTGGAGCAACACGACCGACATTTGCGGGACATTTTTGGCGCAACAACCGGCCCCCCAAAAACGGCGAAACGAGAATCCCGCGATAAGATTGCGCCCATGTCGTTGAGAACGCCCGGCACGTCCGATTCAGGAGACGGAGCGTGCCGGCTAACTCGAAAAAGAAAATTTGGTTTGATGTCAAGGGCAATTTCATCAAACGGGTTAAAAATAGCTTAGGATGCTGCTGCATCCCATTGATCTAATGCTAATTTTCGTTCCGAGTTCCCAACTGCATTCCCTCTTTTTTCCAAACTTAACTTCCTTCTGCATTCATGGGAACGGAGAATTTCCCCAAACGAGTTGGAATTGGGACCTTTCAAAGTTTTGACGTCAGAGGCAATTTTGTCAAACGTAAAAGAACTCAGGATGTTTACCTTACTATACCTTACCTTCCCTCCCTCAGCAATTTCGATAATTTCCTGTAATGCTCTAATTTCGTATACACTTCTGACTTGCTCAACTTTTGTTTAGTATAGTTTTTTAAAAAAAAAAAAAAAAAAAAAAGATGATGGATTCGTAATGTGTGCTTTTTTGTAACTTCACCCGCCTCCCGGGTGAATCCTGGCCAGGACAAGACTGACGCGTTTACATGTACATTATCAGTCAACAAAAAGTAAACAAAATACCAGGTCTGGACTTTGAATTCGTCCGTTAAGAGCGTACCAGGAATTCGTTATCAGTCGATGGACTACAAAAACTCGCGAAAACCTGCTGTCAATCCCCGGTAGCGATCTCAAGCAAGCTGCGAGACGGCACATCTTCCTCAAACACAAAAGTCAGAGTTCAACTCGGTTAGACATCGACCGTGTCTGCCAACGCCCTACTCGTTCACTGAGGTCATCGTCGTATACTCAGCTCAACGTCATGTTTATTCCGCTAAATGGCTGATCCAACCGGTAGCACCCTTAATTCTCAAAGGTGAACAGAGATCGATCTCAAGTATACGCATGAGATCGATCTCATGACCCGATTGGTGAACTAGCACGTGGTCATACGCGATATCCTTTTGTCATAGCGGTCGAACCCCCGTCGAATGGGTCCGAGACCGAGCTCAAATACGTGAAAATCATGTGCATCGTGTCCCAAACTTCTATATGAAACGTGATTTTTTTCATTTTAGGCCCAAAATGGCTTCTAATCTACTTGAGCTCGATCTCAGTTTCGCCAAGTCCTATTATCCTATATAGGCAGTCAATTAGAGCATTTACAGTACATGTAATATACAACTTAAAACGCCTTCTCTTTTATAGAAATAAAATCAAGATTATTTGGCATCCTGTATACGACGCAATAGTTTCGAAATTAAACGTACTGTATCGTTCTCAATCATAGTGAACTATTGCACCAACTACCCAAACGGCGAGAACGAGTGAAGCGTGCCACACAATAATGTATTGAATGAACGAAAAAAAAAACAAATTCACTCAAATGAGTAAGTGAACACCTTCGCTCACTCTTGTTCACTTAAATCCGGTTCAAACTAGTGAACGATGAGCTAGTTCAGTGACAAAAGGATATCGCTAGTTCACTTAAGTGAGCAGCTCACTTAAGTGAACGACATTTCACTCATACACTGCAGGCGAGCTCATGGTTAGGTAAAACTGGGCTGAGTCACAATACTGATCTTTTCGTATACTGTGCATGCAACTACCCAAACACCGAGCACGATCTCAGACTCAAGCAGGGCGACAAACGCAACGCGTAGCAGCGGGGGGTCAGGGGTCACCTCGAAACCGGACTCGCCCTCGCCGGCGATCCTCCCCCGACCCGATCGATCACTTGGCACAGCAGGCCGCGTGACCCTTGACCCCGCCCTCGATGACTGCGCACAACGAGCACGAGCATTCCACGCATTCACAAATTTCTCGAATAAAATTTCCGAAAAAACAACATGGCATTCACTTTATGGTTGCATGATCGAGCAGATCATCACAGCCACAAGTCTGAAACGCAGAATACAATTTAACCCTTTCCGGTTCGGCCAGTGAAACCCGAATTTGAAAATTCAAGATGGCGTCCACGAGCACTTGCTTATAATCGTCATTATCGTCCAGGTTTTTAGTTTTCTATAGCATTTGTCTCTCATATTTTTAAAATTCAAGATGACGGCTTCGAGAGCCTCCGTAACTCCGTCGCAGATTTTGCGTTGTCGTTACCCCCCTATCTTCGCCTATCGTCGATACGGTAGCCACATCGGTATATCAGTTATAGCAACGCAGTTATTTGAGGGGCTTTATCGCTGGCATTGTTATCAGAAAGCTTAGATTAGGAACACGAAAACAAACCAAACGCCAAAACTGCGTTCGCGTATGGAAGGCAAATCCAACGGATTTGCAGCTTTAATAGGGTCAAAGCCTCTCGAATGGTGGCGAGGGGGTCAGAGGTCGAGACGCACTCGCGATGCTCCTAAGGATGATACGAAGCTGTGACGTCACGAGAATCTTGGTATAGATCACTGTGGTATAGATTTGCGGGCTCCATGGTAAACAAAAGTCTTTAAAAGTCTTTAAAAAAGTCCGATTTACATGTACAGTAGACCTATACAGTACATGCAAATCCCAAAAGAACTGCTGTAGATATAAAAGTCTAGATTTTCTCTTTTATTTTAACAATATTTAACAATAGCGAGGTAACAATCCATGTTGAAAGATTGTTACGAATCATGAGCAGCTATCAAGAAACTCGAATTACATTGACAGAAATTTTAAATCATTGTACATTTTGAGTAATTTAAAAATTCTTAAAGCCTTTGGAAATTCAGCAAAGGCTTCGAGCAAGTTAAAAGAAATGTAATAATTTTGAATATAGCATTTACTGGAAGTATTTCGAGTAGCCTATAGACTGATGTATAAAATTTAAGTGTTGGATAAGAAATTAAGAATTTGTAGTTATTTTCCCTCACTTTTTTATATACATTCAAGAGTCTTAAAAATCCTTGGAAAATCCCGAGGCGTTCTTTAAGAATCCCGAGAAGCTTTTGAAAGCCTCTATAGAAGTTTTCACTGGAAATTCATGGGAATTAAGCCTTAATTCGCTAGAATCAATGATTTTTGAAATCCATAAGGGATTTTTAATCTTAAGAATTGAATCTTTGATCGAGTTTAAAATAAAAAAATTGCAGAAATGGCCGCAAAGTCCTTTTAAAATATACACCCCAAAAATGGTATACAAATTTTGGTTCTAAAAGGACTTTCTCATAAACTCGTTCCTTGTAAGAAATCCCCAGCCGACCATTGGTCCTCGCAGATTGCATTTTTTAAAACTCAGTTCGCTGCCATCCAATAAAAATTGATCTCTTCTCCCAAACTGCAAATTGTTTCTCCCTCTGCGACCGAGCCACCAAATTTAATTCTTGGCAACTTGAAAAGGCAATTATTTTACAAATATCTAGGCAATCCAATAAAGGGAGATTGGTTGGCGACTGAGGAATTCACGAGGCGATTTGTATCGAACCGTCTGCGCGACTCAAAAATGTTATGCCCTCGAGTCTTCTAAGTTACATCTATAATATTTATAGTCTCCTCAGCCTCCGAAAAAAAATATTGCTGGATTATTCGGTATTATTTCAAAAACTGCTGGAGTTAGAACGGAATATTAAGCATTGAATTTATTCGTTTGGATGAATTCGGACAGCACTCAGACGAATATGCTCGCATAACTGCAGGGCGAAAATGCATGAGCTTCTTTTAGATTGCTTCAGTTGAAGTTCAGACCCAACCATACAGAACTTAGTCATGAACTTCGAACATTGTTAATCGGATCGCCCTGCGGTTTCACGCAATCGATATAACAAAACAAACAAACTAAAACCGTAATTCATTGACATGCGGCGTGACCTTTACGGAGTTCCGGGAAGAAACTTTTCCACCTTTCCGTATACATGCAGTTCCAAAACTATTTCAAACTTTCTATAACTTTATTAAATCTATAAGCCTATACTACAATTGCAGGCGTAAATTACTCATTAGGATCAGAATCTTTGCGAATCACCCTTTGGCAGTCATGAATTCACGACTGCAAAAGGAATCAACAACGTCGATTTTCCACTCTTGACCTCACGACTGCAAACGTGCGATTCGCAATGCGTTCTGCAAGTACCCGTATTTACTGCACCTTTCTACCTCAAAAAATGTAATGTACATACATGTATGTAGTTCCAGAGCTACAAATCTACATGTAAATAACATCATTGCACGTATGTAACATAACAGCACGTATCATGTACTGTATACTGTATCTTCGTTGGTCATTATCATCATGAGCCGTAAATCCAATCTTAAATTTGTAACCAATAAAGCAGTATCTTGTCGGCACATGTTGCAATTACTGATGTACAAAATGTATAATTCGACTAGCTGTGCCCAGCCACGCGTTGCTGTGGCTTAATTAGTCTAATTTCTGTATGATACCTCCTTGTTTCCTCCCCCCCGGTATCATCTCTTCCAAGTCCCTATACAAAAGCAAGTTTGTAGCTGTCACAGATGTGACATCTAAATAATAGCTATTTAAGAACACGCCCTTGTCCGTATGTAACATTGTGTCAAAATTTCAAAGTAATCGGGAAATAACTTTCGGAGATTTGCGGCTATGTACAAACGAACTTTACAATTTCATATATATACAGTAGATAGGATTCTCAAAATACAGTCGTTAAATTCGAAACTAAATTCGAATTTGGGCTCGAAAACGTGCACATCCATAGAAAGATATGCTGAAAACTTTCGTTTTCCCTCCCACACTCGGAGGTGAATCGAGTCGGGGGTCAGAGGTCATCCGCAATTTTTTTCGATTTCCAGTGAAATATTTGCGAAGCGTTATCGAGCGACGCGATAACGCCTGTTTACAGATTGGTTGTAGAGACACGAGAAAAAACACGGTTTTATTTCGATAACCCAAATAAAGCTGCATCAAGCAAATAAGCGATGTTAAACGATAGGGTGGGGGCCAATTAAGGCCACCCTACTCTAATTAAAGAGATATCGCAGCCTAATTAAATGGAGATCTCGCTGACCGCGACGCTTCCGGGGGGTCAAGCGGGGTCAAAGGGGAAAACACCCACGCACTCGTGCAATTCGTATTTTCGGGTATATTTCTAAAGTTGGTACTGTACAGTTCCAAGGTCTTTTTAAAAGACTACAAAACCTCCGATTATGGATTTCGCGAGTTTTGGCAAATTAAATTTACAAATTTAAAAATCTTATTCTTGGGTGTTTCTGATAATTTTAATCTGGATGGTATTATTTTAAGGATGTTTACCAAATTTTCAAATTGTTTTCACACATTTCTTAAAACCACCGAATTGGAAATTTTGTCCACGATTCAGGTTTCCCACAGAAATTTCATTTTAAACTTCCCTGACTTTTCCAGGTTGTAAACAAATTTCTCTGACCAATGACAACGTGAAAAATTGACATATTTTCCAAAATAGACACTGAAAAATACATTTTTTAAATTTATTAACGACAATTTTGAAATTAAATTAACATACCATTTGTTTTAAAAAATTAAAAAAAATTGCATGAAAATTTTTTGAAATGGAAAAATTTTGTATTCGGAAAATGTTACAAATTTGTGCTCGGAAAAAATGGGAATTTTTGAAATTTTATCCTCGGAAAACGTGGAAAATTGTGCAAACTTGTACTCGGGAAATGTGGAAAATTGTGCAAATTTTACTAGGAAAATGTAGAAAATTGTGCAAATTTTACTAGGAAAATGTAGAAAATTGTGCAAATTTGTACTCGGAAAATGTAAAAAATTGTCAAATTTGTACTCGGGTAATGTAAGAAATTTTGCAAATTTGTACTCAGAAAACGTGGAAAATTTTGCAAATTTGTACTCCAAAAATGGGGAAATTTTTTGTAAATTTCTACTCGGAAAATAGACCCCGAGCTAACCTTGTAGAAGTATTAATTTTGGGTATATCCATGACTGCGTTGAACATTCCCTGCCTTTTTTCAAAATGAACCATTCTTCACGGCCTGACTTTTCCAGGTCTTGAGGAACCCTGCGATTTGGTTGGTGGAGCGCATATTTCAGAGCATTTTACTAGCCAAAAAGGAAAATTTCCAACTGAAAGTAATTAGACTTCTTTATGATTTTAAAATTGACGAATTAAAACATTTCATTACTCGTAATTCACATTCAAAAAACAGAACTTACTGAACATGCCGTATTTCCAGATATAACTTTCCTCGTGTATGACGGCGTTTAGTGAATTTTTGCATGCGTTATACTTTCCTAGAATCGTATTAGAATATCATTAAATTAAGAATCATGCGAATTTTGAAAATGTTAATCGCAGTTTTCACATTTTTCTGGCATTTTGCAAATAAAGCAGTTGTGTACTTTTGACAATTTCTCATTTTATTTCAATTTTAACACTTCGGCAAATTTCGCACACATTATCATTGGCATCGAGCAACGTGTTAACTTTACTTTTGCAACTGCATGGACAACAAAATGGAGGTACTCAAGACGCGAAGCCACGTGTGCAAAAGGAATGCATTCGTAGATTTACACAAACAGCAATATCCTTAAATGGATTTTTCAACCAGTTAGCGTTTCCATTTGGCGCACGTGACATCACGACTACCAAAGTGATCTTGGCAAATCCGAAAGTTGATTTCTGCGAGGTTCGCGAAACACCCTGTACGGCAAAGCGTTGATTAAAAATAATCCGACTGATAAAAATGCATGGTGCAACGTGCTTACTTAATGAGCACGTAGCATGCATGCAGCACGTAGCGCATGCAGCCGGTGATTAATTGAAACACGAGGTTAATAAGCGGTTCAATTGGCCTTCTAATTAGGCCGAAAGTTCGCTGCAGGCTTCCGAGTGGAGTACCTGTCACGAGACAGCAACGACTCACTCCGTCGAAACGGGTACGGTTGACGATAGCCGCCACAATATGTGAAGGGGACGACGGGGAAAGTCGTTCACTTAAGTGAGTTGTTACTTACTCCTACTTCATTGAACTAGTTCATCGACTACAGTAAAACCTGCATGGATAAGAGACCACCTTTGAATGGTGACCACCTAGTGTACATTTCCTTTATACAAATTCTCCGTATAGTGACCAGTGACCACCTGTCTATTGTGTACAGTGACCAGCGTGTGTAGTCTTTTTTGCAATTTTTACAGTGCGAATGTACCTTAAAAAGTGACCAGATAACAGAAGTCACGTTACATCTGCCTTTAGCCCTTGGACTTGATGATTCTGAACTTTTTTGGTTTTGTGGTTTTTCACTATACGTGTATAAGTGCAGTGTACATGTTCATTATTTTAATTTAATTTAGGCATTCTTTGTATAGTGACCACCTGTGTCCAGTGACCAACATTGCATATTTTGTTGGCGGTCACTCTTGACAGGTTTTGCTGCAGTTTTTTTTTCGTTCACTCAATCGTCCCTTATCGTGTGGCACGCGTCACTCGTGCATGTATCCGACATGTCATACATGTACGTGACACAAGGCGTATACTGTGGTCATTTTGGGCCACCCAAAGTGTGGCTTCACATCAGAACTGCAGCTGTGGATTTGGTGGATTTCGTCGTTTTGAGCTTAAATAATCATTACTATTCGAGCAAAAAATGACCAAAAAACCTGGCTTTTTTCAGTTCACTTCTAGCTGGACTATACGTATCGAAAACTGCTTGAGAGAAGGCGCTTCGACTAAAAAAGTCGTTCCTCGGCGACGTCACAACATCGGCAGTTGCGGCGAGCGAGACGCCATCCGAGCGGCGTAAAAATTAACTTATTTTCAAGAAGGACGAAAATAAGAAAGTGCGAGAACAAAAGCGCTGACAAAATGAATGGCCCGAAAACGAAATTAAGACAACGAAAGTGACAAAACATGCCAAAGGGGGGCTATTTTTGTAATTTGCTCGCCTTTTTTTGTTTGCGGAAAACAACCCTCTCTTGTTCTTGCAAAATTTGGGACAAACGAAATTGCGAAAATTATTGTGGTTGAAACGGGCACGGATGATTCGCAGGAAACTACTTGAGAGACAGATCAGAGTGGTCATTTCTTGGATGTCGAAGCACCTTCCTGCAAGGCACATTTGTTAACGCAACGACCACTACATGTACTTAAAGACGTCTTTGGAAGAATAACCGACTTATTATACATGTATATTGTAGAATCGACAACGGTGCTTTTGCTTCTGTCATTGAAAACTACTTGAGATAGAGCGCCAAGTGAGCGAGGCCTTGCTTCAACGTTATAACGAGGCTTTAACGACATCACGTATACCAAGTCAACGAATTATGTATGCTACCGAAACATTAATTAAAAAGCTGAAGATGCACTAACGAGACTAAAGCACGCGAGCGTGGCATTAACGAGGATTTAGGAGTTTTATCGTCAATTAACCTTTGACCTCCCGGCTGTCGTGATCGGCATCCCATGGCGACAGTGATTTTAAAGGCGAGATAATTACCGATGAATTCATTACCGCGCTAATTGTCGCGAATGCCCCGCGAAACCTTTGACCTCCTCCTGGCGGTGACCCCGCGCATCGACGCAACGAACCGTTCGTTACCTCTGTGGCCTTTATTAACGCTAATCCAATAACGCCGAGAGATGCTAATGAGATACGACACCCGAGATCACGGCGCGTTCATCCTGCGACGGATTGTGCAATTGGGTGAAAAACAAAACAATGACGGAAACGAGTTTGAACGAAACTCAAAATACGTGCATATAAATTGGGGTCAATTGTTTTTTATACACCGTCTGAAGAAATCGATGCTCGAACATCTTGCCGTACACGCAAATTTGCGAACGGTGAAGCAAGTGGTCTTGCTTACATCAAGATTTCGACTAAAACATGTTGTTGACATGTCGAAAGTAGACGACGTCGTTGTAAAACATCTTCTATACCAATTGGCTCGTCAAAACTTGCCAAGCCTGTCTAATATGTAACTATAATATGTTTGAAATCTGTCAGATATGTGCTTAACGTGTTTGATCGACGTGCTCTTAATCGAGTCGTGATGTGCAATTAAGGCACATTTGCTTAGGTAAGGTTAAAAAGTTTTTTAACGCTGGTTTAAAAATTGCGAGATACATGTATATGGCACGCGTTTCCTTACACGTTCTAAACGTGTCAGACATGTGTTTTAGTCGTTTCTTTGTTTTTAAGGCATGTGAATGATGCATCAGTTTAGCGTGTTCATTGACGATTAAATTACGTCACGTTTTTAATTTATCCCTTTTTCGTTTTGAACACGCTACTTTACGATTAAAACAAGTCATTTACATGTACTTAATGAACACCATTTGCTTTACGTTTGAGGCATTTCACTTAATTCCAAAAATGTCAAACATGGGTTTCACACCAATATTCATTCAAGTTCAAAAACATGTGAAGTTCGTGTTCATTTGTTAAACATCATTCCATCTACGTTTAAAACGTACAAAAAATGTGTTTAACACTCTTAATTCCTTTACTTTCAGAACAAGTTAAACACGCGTTTATCATTAATTCGTTTACGTTCAGAGCAAGGAAGGTACGTGTTGAACGTGTTCCAAGGTTTAAAACGTCCCAAAACAGGACACGTTCCAATTCGTTTAAAACACGACAAACACGTGTTCAACATGTTCCTATATTAACTTTCTGATTGCATTGATGTCGACTCCTATCGATCCTGCCGAATATTTGATTAGATTAGGTTTTCAAATTAAGTGACACGCTAAAAACGCTAGCAAATCGTAGCCAAGTATATGCCCTTAATAACGGGTCGATCCGCTCCAGCTTCGAAGCCGGATTCCCAAACTTGCCAAAGAAACGAGCGAAAACTTACGTGATCAGGGTGCCGGCAACAGCATCGATCAGAAGCCGCTAAAAAATCCGCAAAAACTGGGCTTCAAAACCCCCGGGGTCCAGCACGGGCGTCCGCGTTTCTTGCCAACACCGCGCTCGGGGAGTCCGGGAAATCCGCGATTTTCCGGGCGGCGTGCGAACGCGAGAGGTGCCGCTGAGCCACGAGACAAATTCGCGTTGAAAAAGCGAGAGATACGAGAAATCCAAACCGAACGAGAGAGCCAACTGGGCTGCGAGTGGCGCGCGTTTCGCGGATCACCTGTGCCGAGACGCGCCCCCTGGCGGAGGGACGGGAGAGGACGCGTTTCTTCGGCGGCACCTGGCGGCGCTCGGGACGCCCACCGATTAGGGGGGGACAAGACAGCCGCCCTGTCGAACAATTGTCGTATTTTTGGAAGAAGGAAAATGAACGAGACCAATCACCTGGATTTCGCCAAACTGGTGATTATTTCAAATTATGCTCCAATTGACCTCGATTTTACCAATAAAAAAAAATGACGCCTGCAATGGTTTACCACGATTGTGTCTGAAACACAAACTGTTGTTTTCGTGAAACCTATCTCACACCGTGTTTTATTAAGATGGTGATTAAACTATAATTAACTGCAACTAACAGTGAGAAAAGCATGCCTTTTTAATGGCGGATTCGACTCACCCAAAAAGTGTACACCGGGTGTAAGTACAAGGTGAGGCATAAGTCTGTAAAGTCCTCTTGCGCCTG
>JAQGBX010004860.1:0-14612 GCA_034698745.1 Megaphyllum sjaelandicum | reverse complement strand
AAATAGTGCACCAGGGGTATACTATTTGGCACTGAATGCCAAATAGTACACCCTGGGCGCACTATTTGGGGGGGGGGGGGGAGATATATATTAGGACCGTACGGTACAACAGATTCTGAAAAAAAATTGAAGTTACATTTTATTAATTAGAATATTTGATTGGAAGCAAAAATACGCACTATTAGATTCGGTGATTTTCAGCTTGTCTTCGTTATAAAGTCGATGGTTGAGTTTCATGTTTCCTTATGGGAAAATATCAACTCATCGACAATATTTATGCTTGACTAAATTTATTGTCAGAATTTCGACATTTATAACATGGAGCTAGCTCATATTACTATAGCAGTCAATGAGATATTAATAATGTACGTGACAATAAAGCCGTGCTTTAGTAAGGCCCAATAAAGCTTTCTGTAGTTAGTTATTTCCACATACCGATAAGCTTATTATCAATGTTTCGTTATAAAATCTGTGCATTTACTTACCAATATGAGAGTCATAAATTGTCATAAAAGAGAATAAAGTTATCCAATAGCTCAGAAGTTTCATTGTTAGATTTCTTAATTAAATCTTTCGTCTCGTAGTTGCATAGTGTATTGCAAAAAGTCCTTGCAGAAATCTTTTCTTTCTCTTCAGGTTGAATCGTTTACATTTGACGCCATGGAATGTATTCAATCGTACAATGATTTCACCACCACCGTATTGCTAAATGATTATCACTTTATTGCTCTCTGTATTAAAAGCCTGCGTTCGAATAATGCCGCTTATCTATAGTGATAACATTATTTGGCTAGAGTTCAGTATAAGATTAGGTAGAATAAATGCCACTCCTTGGAATTATTTGTGACAAAATAGCTGATTCCAAGAATTTGCAAGGCACTCGAGTAACCATTTAGCAGAAACCAACACCAATTTGTCTCATTATGCTGAACCCTGCTTTAGCCATTAGCGATTTGCAAATTTCATAGGGAAATTACATGTCTAAACAGATTCCCTTTATGGTTGTATTATTCATCGTAATTTAAATTTATTTAACCATTTATCAATGCTCCGATGAAAACAAAATAATACTGTCAAAAAAATTCCAGTTAGATTCTAGTAAAAGGTAGGTTACAGATATCGAGATATTAAGTTAATGTTGAAATGTAGGCCTACGTGATGAAACAGGCCATTGTCACCATGCTCTTTAATATTGGTGAATTCTACTCAAGTTGAATATTTTCCCCTCATTATCTACATTACTTGTAGAATCTCAACTATGTATAGCTACTGACAAAGCCCTAGTTGTGCATCCCATTATAAACTCGTGATTGTTTGTGTGAGGCAAGATGAATTCATTGCAAGTTATAGAGTTAGTCCATTTAGTATTATTTTAAATCTGCCAGACTATACATGGGAATCAATGTTGTCTTTCATGTGCATGTAATTCAACTGTCCATTTTTCATCTTCGTAGTAAAATGCCATTAGTTTGAATTGTTTACATTTTTCCCATATTATCTTCAGCCAAATAAATTCATTTTTGTTTAATCAATATATTATTAATACAGTATAATGTTTAATACACTCAAAATGCGTGTGCGCTCACTCGATTCCAATAGCATGGCAATTGTATGTCCATAATTCGGACACCACTTTGACCTTACTTTGGAAAAGGTGTAAAAATTGAGCTTAGAGTAATTTTTATAATACTTTGAATTTTATTTTCACAACATTTTAAATTACCATTGTGCGTGTACTGCATGCGAGATTTTTCTTTATAAAAATAGCTTATGTGAGCTTGCAATAATGAAATTGCATGTACATCATTAAATAATCAGGTGAACGGTAAAGGTTTGCAAATACTGCCTTTTACAAAGGAATTAGGACTGCTCCCTAAGCCAGCCAAGAACCATTATATTTCCCAGCACCTTTCCACCTCCAATATAAATATATCCGATTGTCGTGCTTCATAATTAAAACTTAACAAAGCAGGAACTAGTCACTATCAATTATTAATATATACACGTTCAAGAACATTATTTAAACAATTGAGCGTTGTAAATGCACGTTTTATCGCACCACGTACAAAGATGCATTGGAAGACTAGATTTTGTCACGTGCGCACGAGCGTTTTCCGACAAGTCCTGCAGATACATGTATAATTATGCCTACGAAGGCGGAAAAATTACTTTAGTTGAATAGTAGCAAGCCAAAATGCCAAACATTGTAGAAATAGCTATGTAAGCAGTTACAGAATGGGTAATATCTACAATGGTTCCAACAAAGAGAGATAGAATAATTTGAGACAGAAAGTACGCGGAATCAAGGACTGCTATATCGGCGCCAAATCCTCGGGATTCGCCATCGTCGCTTTCAGTGTCACTGTCGTCCAGTTCACAACTTTTGCTGCCGAAGTCTTCTTCAACGTTGACCTCAGTCTTAATAAGACCGGGCATTTTGGTAGGAAAATCAGAAAAATATTGCTGTAAAATCAGAAAGAGAAACGACGTCTTGTTAATAGATTGTAATGCATTGAAACATTTATTTGTATACGAGTATAGTTAAAATATTAAGTGCAAATATTCAGTATTTAACACGTCCACTTGCCTCCTTGTTGGAATGATATGCCGTGACTAGCATATAAGGAACTGTCGTGATGGCTGCAAATCCTGTCCCAGACAAGGCAGCGAGAATATTAATAAAGGCCAAATTGTTAGAGATCATCGTACCAGCCATGCAAAGCGTGAAGACTGCTAGACCAAAGAAATATGTTCGTTGCATTCCGTACCATTTCATCATCATCTTTTGCAGAAAGCTGGCATAAAATATAGCTATTTGAAATAGAATATGTAAAATTAGAGTAGTTCCGCTTCACATGTTATGACATTCTTCATTTCTTTTTGAATTTGAAGCTGTCCAGAACAAGGGTAAAGTGGAGCTTTATATACAAATGGTTCCTAAACCGGTCCTTTCAGAATAAGCTGCTGTTCATCTGTTTTATACCATACTTTAAATGAGGCTGATCAAAGTCATTGAAATACAAGCCGAAAAAGAAATTTCCCCTTCCAACGTTGTGGCTTCTAATGATATTCCACTTTATAGGATTTATTAATCGGATATCTTTGTTTATCCAATAAGGATCCGGCCGGGGGGGATAAATGTTATAAATTGTCATCATCGTCATCAGCATGCGAATGGAGTGACCCTGTGTTAACCTGTATTTTCCCCATTTTTGGCTCTTAGTCCAATTTGTGATATTGCGCAAATTGACTATCAGAACTAATTGTATAAATATTGTAATACGTACAAGTCATGCTGTGCAGTAAAAGGCCCCAGCTGCCCATTCTGACGCCTGCATCATAGAGGCTTCTGTCTATAGAAGAATCCTCCGCATTGGGATTGCCTCCATAAATTGCTTGACCAATGTAATCGGTATAAAACATGTTATGGCACATGAGCGCAGTCCAGCTGCAGAAGTCTGATACAAAAAGCACTCGAAGCACCGGGGGCACATCGAAAAAACGACGAATAGCCTTGATCACAGATGAGCAAGCTTTTTTTGGCAGAGAGAAAATGGTCAAAGGCCACAGGAAAAACGTTCGACAAGAACTCTGTAAAGCTTTCAATGGCAGTCTTCTGAGATGGGACATGTTACCGTTAGGCGAGCCCATAGTTACCGACATAGACATGTCCAAGGTAGGTGTTGGTGTTCTGCTTGACGAAGTTGACACATTTAGACTTAACTCTTCATTGGAGTCATTACTCCCTGTTTCATAGCCGTTGTCATCGAATATAGCCGCCTTTGTAGTTGGTTTGAGGATCGAATAATGAACGTGATCAAGAGTTGCTGGAGATACCTTAGATGGGAGATTTTCATCGGCAAACAACAATGTTGTTGCTAGGGCACAGATATATAGCAAAAGAATGAAAGTGAATGCCATTTGCTCCTGGCCATCAAACTTGCTGGCAGAAAAAAAATAAAGCAAAACAGACGTTATCATTATAAATGCTTTTTAGCATTCTAAGAATTTTTTATGGCGCCAATTTTGTGGCATCGAAATTCTCAGGTGTTGTTGGACTCTTTGGCCAAAGTTTTGCAAGCATCCTATGTTTTTAAAAATGAACGAACCTGCTAATAGAGCTGCCCGACCAGTCCATCGCAGTTATTAAATACCCAATGCACCCTCCTAAGCTGATCATGTTCGAATACACTGTAAAACCCTGATCTTTGTTGTCAGAACGCTTCATCGTGTCTGCCACTAATGCTTCGCACGGATTAAATCCAGCCTGCAAGGAATCATAAGTCCGTATATGTTAACATGTTAACGTTGAGTTATCAAGAGGAAAACTTTTTGCCAGTACTTACGTGGCATCCGTAATCCAAAAATATCACGCCTAAGACTAAGAATACCACCCCCAGTTTTAGTCCAGGGGCAAGCTGGCTTCCAATTCTTTGGCCATAAGCTATTAATATCAGTGACATTATCATCAGCATGGATATACCGAATATGAATGGCCGCCTGCGGCCCCATCGTGATTGGCAACGGTCACTCCACCTTCCTAAAACTGGTACTGTAAGGAGGGCAAGGAATGGACCTGGAAAATAAAGTGTCAATCATTTTAACATCTCGGTATTATCAGATTTTCCATCCAAGTGATTGATGATGTGTACTGGAAGCATTTCCAAATCCGCGTACGCTTCCACAATATCTTTCTTCTAAATTTCCAAAAAAGCGGTTGCGGTGGTACACTATTCTTACCGATTCCCATCAAACATGTCATAGACGCCTCTCCAAATCCAGCTTTGAGCAGCATGGGAGGAATGTACGTGAAACCAGCACTTGCGCAGAATTCTATTCCACACACTAGCATGTTGAGGCACACCAATCGTAGCAGAGGATTCTTGATGCATTTATTCCCACTTTCGCAGAATGGCAGGGAAAAGTAACCGTCTCGAGGTGCACACGCTGGTTTGGAATGACTGATATATTCATTATTTTTTGGCGTTTTTTGCTGGTGATCACGGCAACAGACCAGTAATGAAGTCATGGTATAAATTAATAATGGTTTGGTAAATGCTAATTATAAATGAACATGTAGTTTCGTCATGTCATCACGTGGTTTCAGATTCAACACAAGCTTTTGCTTAACGTTGGCCATTCTGAAATGAAACAAATATAATTTTGCTCAGTGACAAATTGCAAGTTAAAGTTGTCAAGATTCCGGTTTTTTAAAACTTTTACCGCATATACGCGGCTACTGATGTTGCAGTCGCTAATTTCTCAACACAATTTCTATTGATGTATTCTGATATTCTGTTGATAAGAATTCGGAATGCCGAATAAATAATTTGTCCTAGTCTTTTAAATCCTAAGAGGGATATTTGGGATAATACTGTAAATACATGTACTTTGTGGGGGTAATTATTATTTTGTAATTGCACTTTTTGCAAGATATGTTCATTATACAGGGTTATTACATAAGTCATCGGGATTTAAAAAGAAATTTTTTGGAAAGTATTACAGATACAATATAGTAAATAAGTCGACGTGAAGATAAAGTGAAAATGTCCAAGTTTTTAATCATACCATCACAAATATTCAATGCGAGTCTGTGAGATCCTCGCGTCTCATGACACACGTCTATATTATATACTCTATAAGGTTGTCCAGTTCGGCCCATACACGCTGAAGTGTGTCCCTATCAATGCCATTCGAGTACTCGGGCACACAAAACGCTTTCTGCTGCATAGTCGCCATTTTGGATACTGAGTTCGTGCTGCCAAATGGGCATTTTAAACTTTGACTTTTCCCCTTTTTTTTGTGTGTCATTTACTATTTTATCTGTAATACTTACCAAAATACTGTATATCTTTTTAAAACCCGATGATTATGTTGTAATAACCCTGTACATTACATTGTTATTGGTAAGATTCAAATATACAGAATCACCCACGTGCTTTTGTGAAGTGGTGCAGATCAACGTACAGATGCAATTAAATTGGATGGCATATTGTATCTTGCATGACCTTTTATTTAAAATTGTCAATGCATCTGCTGTCTTGGCTGGAACTTAAGTATTGTTTGAAAATATCTTTGCAGTTCCTCTAGGAATTACACGGCATGAATATGTTCAGAGGTGTTTTTTTTCACATCAGAGATTAGACGTCCTATTAACTTAAGGATGCGAATTTGCCACTGCTTGCTACCTAAATTTTCAGGAATAGTTTGTACGTATTCCAATGTTTATTTTAAGATTTAAAGGGATGGAAGCAGGCGATGAAATTTTACTGAAATAGTATAGAATACATGATGTGCCGCCTCCTAGCTTTTTTACACGAAGCTAGTGGGCGAACTGAATGAACTGCTTGCTGCACCCATATTTATCACCATAGTTACAGCGTCAACATTATTTAGAAAAAAGTTCTTCATCAAGTTTTAAATAAATTTTACTAAGTCAAGCCGAAAAAGTCAAGGTTTTTTGCCTATTTAATCCACCTTCTGCCTAACCTCTTTTGTTCTTTCTCGGCAACCTTTGACATCGCTTTATTTGCCAAAAATACGGAAATTAGCTAGGTGTGGTGCACAGATTTTGATAGTAAACTTAGTCCACGCATACATGATATCACGTAACTTTGACATTAAATCAACTTAATTTGACCCCATTTCGGCACCAATTCTCAACCACGAATGTTGATGACTTCACGAAGCTTTGAAATTTCCCCATCAGAACATATTCAAGCAAATCAATTTGGGTTGAAAACACTTTGCAAAAGCTGAAGATGGAGAAAAAAACAATATAATACAGTAAAAGCTAACCTTCCTTGAACTAAATTCTTTAAATACATGTATGAACGAAAGTCTCTATAGCATTACGTTTTCCCCCCATAAATACCGCCTTCTAAATAACGTATGACACAAGCCGGAGTTGCTAAACCCCTTCGGTGCGTGACTTCATTCATAGATGACCTTCCTCAGCAACATGCTGCAGTACTGCATATTTTTTTCAAATTCTCGCTGGATTGCCATTTGCAGATGTTTTATGTAATTAGCAATTCTTTCGATCGAGTGTACGTGGTTCACTTTTTGTTTTAAACATTCCCCGAGCCTGTTAATGGACATCACGCAGCTAATTTTCAGGCTTCAGCGATAATGTGTCATTTGCATGCGTGGTCATGGTTGACAGTTGTTGGATTTAGCCCTGAATGTGATCGGGTGTACGTATCAGCAGCCAATAGACGATGTCCTCACAGTAGGGTTCTTTAATTATTTGCGGAGTATATGCGCTAAGCATATGCCTTTTGAAAAGGATGTATCAAATTCAAAAGTCGTCAACCCTCGATCGATGTCAAGGAAATTGATGTTTACAGATTTCCAATCGCCATAACAATAAAAAACCAGTGGCTGCAGAAAATGCCTTTTGAGCTTTTTGAATCCTGGGTTGGGATTTGGCATCATGAAACTAATCAACGGAGAATGTGGATGATAGGTCCGGGTATGTTTAACGTCATTAAGTAGGAGCGCTTCTTAGTTTAATTTGTTTAATATAGAGTGTAGGTTCTCTCGTAACAGTGGCTCTTCTTTTTTGGGTTTCAAGTTTGCGGTTATATTGACATAGTTTTCTCGGTGAATCTGAGACATCATTGTCTAACGATATCCTTGGCTCTCAAGTGGTCTAGTTACTCTGCCGCTGACATGTGCAACAAGGCGTCAAAGGATTATTTTTTTTGTAATTAAAGTTTTGTCTACCCTTCATCTACAATTTCCGGATGGAAATTTGTTAGCATCGATTTCTTTAGTGCATTCCCTATGAGATGGAAAACTGTTAACAGTATATTTACTGATATTTACGTTTATAGCCAAAAATGTATTATTCAGTCGTGTCCGGTTTTCAGAGACCTCATACGCCAACTTTCTCCATTGAATAGAGAAATATACGTGAATATCTTTAAATATTAGAAAATAAAATGGTTTAGTTACGATCAAGCTTTAACTTTGTTTATTGTTACATCGAATGCATGATATTACGACTATATCGAACAGTCATGTGACATTCGATCATTTAATTGGGATAAAAAGCAGGTACCTGCATGCATGTATACCGAAACTACACGCGTGTACCATTAAAACGCATAATCCAGACAGAGCCTCCGATATTATTTAGAACATCAGACTTTTAATTAAGAACACTGGCATGTTAAGTGCATTGTTACTTGTGGTTTGTCAAGTAACACGTCATGTCTCGTTAACACGTCGTGAAAACGTCGTTTTATATGCACTTGCATAGATAGACAGCCTTCATGCTTCTAATGGCTATTTTGAAACTATAACAGAATGCTGGTACTGTACTTACTAGGATTATGGGATCTGCGTACAATAAATGTTTTCCAAGCGTATTTCCTACGTGTGTGGAGAGTGGTTGTCTCTTTACCTTTAGTATAAGATAGAGACGAGGAGCACATTCTCAGTATGTACGTCAAACAAGATAACGTGATTTAACTTGGCCATTTCCCAACTGTGGGATAACTTAAATAACGAACCCTTTGCAGTTTCTTTCGCTTAACTTTTTGCTGGCTAGTAGGTAAAGCTGAGATTGCGAAGCTTTCCAGATGTGCCCATCTACACAGATATTACACAGTACGCACATCTGTGGTGCTTTAAATACCGATGTTTCTTTGCGCATCGTTTCCTGTTTTACTGGAATTTTTTATTTGATGGTGATCTAATTGTCAACATATCCAACTTTCTGTGCTCATATGCCTTTCAGTAAATAATTTCCAAGTACATGTAGCAAAACGGACAACTTTTCGACACTATAGGCACCGCATATCTTACAGGGGTTTGTATTTGAAAATGAAACAATCGTATTGCCAAAATGGATGAGTTGTCCGCTGACTAAGGCCGGCACATAATACAAAAATGAAACATTTCTCTCATTTTTTTATGCATAAAAAACATCAAGCAGCAGATTGCTTACATCTCTGATGAATTCCTCGAAAATTCCGTAGATCCGTAGCATCTTATTAATAGCTTTCTGAATAAGATAGTGCCTTATAATGAAAGCATACAATGTAGAACTGGAACACTTGTTTCTTATAACAAACAAAATTGCTCGTTTCGTTTACATTGCATGTGAATAAACTTTGTCCTTGATATGAATACAAAAATGGATAGTTTTGTCTTCCCGTGGAAGTGTATATATCACCATCAGGCAATATTTGTTAAACATCTGCACCTGGGCCAATAAAATACAGTGTTTTCTTTTGTATGTGAAAAGCTGAAACGTCCCAGATTGATTGAATTCTCTCTCTATTCAAAAACATATATTATACAGTGTCATTCGATCTTCAAAGGTTTTTATTGTATGTTTTATTAATTTATTTGTGTTTGCTATTTGTTATCTTTCTATATATATGTAGCCTACGTACTTTTTTGGAAAAAAAAGCACATTCTTTGGTACACCTGCACATGTGCTGTGTAATGAAGAAAAGTAATGACGTCATACGAGCTCATACATGTACATCGTTATGAGCTTAATGACTATTCGCAACCGCCAGCGCTCGACATGCCACCTTGCGGTTCCTACTTAGGCGGCCATTATTGGCTAGAGAGCTATTATTGGCCAAATAGCAGCGCCCTCTTTATTTACTGGCGGTAGCGAATAGTTCCCACCAACATCTAGTCATCTATGCAATGCAAACCTGTATGTACTATGTATAGTATGTGCAGTGTATATGTCGTGTCAAATTGCTCGTTACTTTCACAATTTTTTTACATCCTCTGCACTGTTCAGTAGTTGTTTTTATAATTTGACGCTATGCGTCAACTTCATGCCGCGGTATCAATGTGTTCAAGTGATAAATACCGCTAAATTCTGAAAATGTATTTCAGAAATTACGGAATTAATTTAGATTTACTATTAAAAGGTACTCAGGCAGAAGTTGTTCGTATCGCACTTTGACAGTCGTGAAGTCGCGTGTGAAAAATCGACACGCTCATTGGTTTAAAAAATCTCTATTTTCAAACCAATTAATACATTCATTTTGCACTACTGACATATATGCCCTATTATTTCGTTGCATATCGTAAAATTAAATGTATCCGCCTTCTAGAAAATTTGCTCCGCTATATCATCGCCCAACGAGCGGAAATTTACGATGGATTTTTAATGAGCATTAGCATTTATACGAAATTATGGGAGACATTACTGTATGTGTAATGGGCGATATGGATGCCTGATGAATGCGCTTACACTCGAGACATTTTCGAACACTGTATACTGTATGTACAGTATAGCTAGTATACTCCAATACGAATGTTATAAAAAATAGTGTCGCTAGCAATAAGGTGACATAATCACCATCAGGTGAGCTGATGGTGATATGACAAGTTGTCGGGTTTCCATAAAAGTTGCTGTGATGCGCATACTTTGTGATTTGCAGCAGAGTTAGTCATTTTTACAAGTATAACAGTCACAGATAATTGTGAAGTTTAATTCGCAGATCTTTCGTTGTCTTGATGTTAAATGATAATTATTGCAAGACTTCCATTTCCTAACAACAAGTTTTTCATTCTTCCGTCATTTGGGTTCACAAGAATCTCACTATCGGAGATACAGTGCATACATTTTCAAGGTTACCATAGTTTCATAATTTTTTATCACTTACATGTTGATAAAGGCGATTTTCGATATTTACTAATACAATTTAAACTAATTTTTTGCCACTGAAAATGGCCTGATAATTTATCAAAAAAAAAGGTACATGTAATATCAACATAGTAAGTACTCGTATCTTAGGCATGCAGTATACTCATCCACGAAGTTAAAAGACATTCACCTTCTACTACTGCATAATTTGCATATGCTTCCTCGGTGTCCATCTTCGCAGCGCCAACTGTGTGACTAGTGGCGACTAGAATAAAATGCGCATTAAGCCATGCCCATGAGACGATATATTTGCAGCAGACGACGAAGAAGAGTAGGCAGCGTCTGCTTTCCCAAAATGCATTTATCGTTATCATTCCATTCAAACGGATTGCTATATATATGCTTACATTAGCCAATTGGGCAGTTTTGTACAACCCCGTGGGAATCTTTTCCTATGTCAAGCGAGTGACACGTCTCCTACGATACGATCATATGGCGTCGTATCGTTGGGCGTTATTATGCTTAGCTGCCACCGTAACAAGTCAGGCGCTGCAGTCGTTTTTAATTTACAACACCGGAACATCAAAGGTGCCGACCTATAGTGTTCATACTGGTATTGCGTATACTGTGGTGTGTTACGTGTTACCCGTAAGGTGACAATTAAGGTGTTAAAGTTGAATGAATTGATGTAAGATGGAAGTGATACAAATGACATTTGCCTCTCTCGTCATTACGTACTGGCCAATCAGAAACGTGGTCTCAGCTTAATTACTCCCAGCTTGACGTAACAGTTGGGTTGCTCAATTACTAACAACAGATGGTACGCACAAACATGTGCTCGAACTGACTCATTGAGTTGCTGTCAAATGTACAGTTTAGCTGAGCTCTTGGAGCCGTTTTATCTATTGCTTCTTATCTCGTTCGAAGTGGCCTCACCTTGTGATGTTAACGATTCCATCCCGTCAACACTCCTAAATATTGAAATTCATTTTAGAACTTCGATATATTTGCGTGGGAAAATGTATCGTTTTACGAATGTGTGCGTATACGACTAGCTGGTTCGACTTTCAGTGCAATTAACCTTGAAATGTCTCATTCACCAGGTTTCGTTGTACATGTTTACGTACTGTGTACATTAATTTGTATATCTCCTGAAGAGATAATCACCCATAGTATTCTGCGAAATGTAATAGAAATCATGCAGCCATTCATTACTGTTATCTGATAATAAGGCTAATCAATTGAAAGACTATAATTCAGAATATTTCAATGAAAGATGAAAGAATTTAAAAAAAAATGATAATATAACCGGGTATTGGAACAAACAAAAATTGAATTGAGGTTTGACGTCATGCAGTATTGCGTGTAGGTCTAGCTTCCATTACATTTGTCTTCAACAGGTGGTTTTGAATATCATCATGCATGGTGATCAACAAATACTTTTTTATGACATACATACAGTATATACTGTGCACCTGCAATTGTTAAACTGGTATATATGTAAGGGGTTTTAGTTCTTCGGGACCCGCTTGACCTTTGTTTACCCACCTCAAGTCATTGTATACATTCAATATTAATATTTGCATTTAAAACTACTGTATTTTGAAACTAAAATGCGTGGCATGCATACCAAACTATGAACAAACCATATGTAACAGTATAGTAGGACTGTAAAAGCACGTTAATCAATCACCACCGTTTGACGTCTTTTATACACAGTAAAGTAAATAATAATTCTCTAGACATTAGTTGTATTGCAAACAAATGATTCTCAAAACAATCATTTGTTTGCAATAAAACAAATGCTTGTGTTGTAGCAATTCTTGAGTCAATGTGTAGCATTGTTTAAGTTGGACATTTTTTTCCCAGACCACATGTACATGTATACGCAACACATTACATGTATATGTATTTGACTTTTTTATCATGAGCTACTTTCTCTAAACTGTCATTCTGCTCTGGCTTTATCGATAAACGGCGCAAAGACCATTTCACAAAGCAAACGTCTAAACAAGTACATGCATTGTCTCTCTATTTGAAAGTAATTTAAATTATGTACATGTAACGCACGCTTACCTGTTAATTATCTACTTTACATGCGTCGAAAGAGACATGGCAAGCTTGCGGCTTATGGTATTTAATAAAATTGTTTACGAATAGTTTATTTTCGACTGTGGGCCATTGCCAGTTTAAAGGTGAGGCCCAAATAAGTATTTGGCAAGTTTTATCTATCATTGTTTTATAGTTCATGTACGTGTAATGGCCCATGGACGCCCGATATCAATTGTCTTGTCGGTCTGTAACAGGCAGCAGAGCATCGCCATTCATCTGCCCCACCCTCCCCACTAACCAGGGCTTGGGACCGGCAACAATAGCGAAATTAATCACTATACGTAGCTGAGGATGAACCTATAACCTAAACAAGGTGGAGTTGATACCTACATCATGTTCATCAAACGTAGTCATACAAGGTAGTTCGATATTGTGTACTGTGCATGTAAAATAGTACCTTGAGAGAAAATTAGCATAAGCTTAACTGTGAGCAGTTGGCTTTATAGCTTGAATATGATGGAGATATTATAGTAATGTGTGCGGGGCCGTTGTAATCAATACTTCATCTCAAACCGTTACCGTTGAGGTAAGCTCGGAGAATCAGAAATGAATTATTGGCGTTTTGTTATGTTAATCATAAGCGTCGCCTATCGTCATATTTTTTTCAAATTCCACTTAAACTATAAAGAAAAGTAGCCATCAACGTGTAACTCACAACGTGCTGTAGATAATTTGCACGTGACGTCATGCAACTCGTGGGTGTGGCTAATGTGGCTTGGTGTGCGTTGTAAGGTATACTACAGGCTCTCTAAGGTATACAGTACATGAATCTGAGAGAATCGTGGCTAATTGTTCTAAAAACTAAGAAAATGCCCCATTAGATGCTATCACTTACCGATGAATAGATTTTTTACCCGAAAGTAAATGTTTTGATGCTGTTTTGCCGCTGCAAATCAAAAATTGTGTGAATTTTTTTTATTTCTAAATCAATAATTAAATAAAGTAATAATGCAAAATGATATATGGAACGAATGCTCCTGCACGTGCAATTTATCTATAGCAAAGGCAATCAGTTTTGCCACAGTGCAATTATAAAGTATTGTGAAAGTTATCTATAGCTACGTTGTGTACACTTTATAAGAATACGAAGCATGCACTGAGTACAATGCAGAACGCCATAGAAATAAGGGAGCATCGAGTGATCCTTCATATTTGCTTTTATTCAAACATGTGATTTCATTATTAACTCGAACCCATATTTCGATATTGTGCTTGATCATTTTTTTAATCGAATTGGGTCATCGAAGATGTTCCCAATTTGAGTCGTGTTTGTAATTTCTCACAGATTCGAGAAACGACCCGGTTTACTGCCTGATTATTAATTTGGATGATGGTCATTTTTTGCCTGTTGCACTATACTAAGTTAAATTGATTCGAACGAATTTAAAGGGTCATGATTAGAGGTTTCCAGTTTGTTACATTTAACTGAACTTTCTCGACCTCGCCATTTGGCCAGAGAAATAACTTCGTCTGGGCCATGAAATTCAGTTAATCATAAAATGAATGTTTAGATGGCTCGTCCATAACTAAAATTCTGGTGGTCCCCACACACCCCTAAGCACGGCTCTGCATCCGTCTTATCTTCTTTTTTCCTTCCTTCCTTTACTGATGTCATTTAAAGGAAAATGGTTATACAGTAGAACCTCCGTAAGTTGACCACCCAAGGGCGGAAACAAGATGGTTATCATAGAGAGGTGGTCAACATATAGAGGTCCAACTCCCATAAATTAACGGGCATGGTGACCAACCAGTGCATGGAAATTTGGTCAACATACGGAGGTGGTCAACATATGGAGTGGTCAACTTAGGAGGTTGCATTCGGTAGACTCAGGTTCGATTCCTGGGTCGGCTATCTTCGATTGTGGTTTTCATG
>JAQGBX010004859.1:0-14612 GCA_034698745.1 Megaphyllum sjaelandicum | reverse complement strand
AAAATATATGTCTGCACAGATACTTTTACAAATCCTAGTCCATACAAATTGGAATAACATAACGAAAGTAGACCATGTTATATATATAGGCCCTATAAAGTCAGAGGTGAAGACGAAGCTGCGTTTTTCTGAAAGTTGCTAGTTTAGCCCATCGTTATCGCTTTGTTGGTATTCCAGGCAGCTGACGCAAAGAATCATTCCTTGCTATTATGCCATTTCCTTTGGTCAGCTGTTCGAAGACCTACGCTATATGCATGTATCACAGTAGTGAAGTATTTCTTTGAGCATTCATTGTGGCCAAAGTATAACCATAAAAACGACAGTTTGGTTATGGAGTTGGATGACACCCAAAATCAACAGCCGCGTTTTTGTATCAACCTAGCTAATAAAACTAGCACTTCAAGAATTTACTTACCGCCCCCCTTTTTTTTTAGAAAAAAAACACACTGACTCCCGTTCTTGATATGAATAATGCAACCAATTGTTGTCTTGCTTTGATGCCGCTGAAAACACACCAGCTAAAGTTGGACGTCTCCAATGTTGTTCTTTAAGCATTTGAAAGTAAGAATTTTTTATTTGGGAAATTCCCCATTTTGCCCATTTTCAGTATTAATCAAACTTTTCAGCGCATCATTTTTAAGTTTGCCCAGGGGGGCGGCGGTTGGTTCTCAACGCCCCCCTGAATTTCCTTGGACCCCAAACGCCCCCTTAGATCTCTTCAGCGCCCACTGGGGGCGGTCCCGCCCACTTTGGGAACCACTGATTTAGGGGGTCGTCCATAAACGCAGTCGCACCATTTACGAACGGCCCTCGCTGGAGGTGAAAAATGTTTTCCCGCCAATTTTATGACGTTATAATGTCGCTATGTGGTAGAAGTTTTCTAAGCGCGTTCGGCTCGTAAACGCTATACGTCTTTAATCCACTTCACTTATTTAAACTCGGAAATAGCCTTTTATGTCCATTTGTCCGGTTCTATGTCTGGGCGAATTACACGAAAATGCCATTTACGTTTTTATGGGAATTTCCCCCAATTTTATTGCGAAAAATATATAAGATTATTATTATTATTGTTACAGAGGCCATCGTTCGCCCCCATTTATATCACTATACCTATTCACGCAAGAAATTTTTAATCGATTTCGGGTCCCTTATGTCCAAAAAAAATAAAATAAATAATAAAATAAAAATAAAATTGTATCGATTTTTAGGACCGTTGTATCGATAAAATGTTCCTATGGAAATCGATATCATTGAAAAATAAGTATTTTGTATCCTTAGCGTTTTCCATACACGGTACATATTAGAGGTGCTCAGACGTACTAGTATATGCTTTACGGATGGCACTCGTGAAGTCACGTGTGCAATACGAATGCATTAATTGGTTTCAACATTTTTCAAAAAAAATTCAAAAAATTTTAAAATCAATGAGCATGTTGATTTTGTACTCGTGACTACGTGACTACGAATTAAGGGCCATTCGTAAAGCCTTTGTCTGCAAGAGTACCCTATTGTATGGTTTTTCATAAATGTTCAGAAATATGCAGATGAGAATGTAAATATTTTCATCTCCTAAAAATATTCAGTAGTTACATCTTTCACATTTCAAACAACAAGAAATGTTAAAAAAGTAAACTAAAATGTTGTTTATTACTACATTTATGCTAAAACTGTTGCATACAATAACTTGGGATGAGTTTGTCTAACGTGAGATGACTTTGTCCACCAAAAAAACCACATATGGTTTGACAATTTCCGCCATTGCAATTTAAACCTGAAAATTCTGCCTGATTCCAGTAGATAGTAGTACAATTAGCTGTATACTGACAGATGTTTTCTTCTACCTTTTATTGGGTGAAATTATCAATTTTTACAGTTCCATGTTCAATATTGGTTTTTGGTTGCCTTGTGCGTGTATTAAAGTTCTTATTGTGTATCTATCAGATCACATGTCATTTTATAGATGCATTTGGGGTGACTTTGTGTGAGTAGAGTTACATTACTTTCTGAGCATTATTAGGGGTATGTTTACTTTTTTCATTATAATTTACTGTATAGCATCTTTAAATAGAAATGCATATACATTTATGAATATTTGTATTATTAGGAACCAAAACTTAATGGTTAATAATGTTATGATCATTGAAATTAATGATAGCGACCGCATAGTGATCTTCCGAGACCAATTTCCACCTGTAGAGGCAATTATTTTTCGATCCCAGAAATAAGTAAAATCAATATGTATATTTAATACTCAATTAAATGTTAAATTACTAGTTTATTGTCATATTTCGTGTATTAAACCATATAAGCCATTGAAATTTACATATAAGTTGACTTATCATTGTTCCCTGGACAGAATTTTTTTTTTTTTTTTTGCTCAGAAATGTGTAATTTATTTGAGTTTCACTAATTTGTAAAAATAATAGGACATCATAAACGTACATCACTTTGCGAAGGCCTATAAAGTGCCTATTTGGACATAAGACAAAGTCACCCCAGGCCGAGGTGATTTTGTCCCGCATTTTTAAAAAATATTCTGAAATACTGAATTATTAAAAATTAACAAATAATATGCAAAAGTGTTCATTGGACAGTCAATAATCTGTGAAATACATCAGTACATTTGTCTAATTAAAATGGCAGTAAGTTTCAAGAGTTTGATTACAACTTGTGATGAAAAATAATAGCCAAAGTACCTCAAACGTCCTTCACAGATTTCCACAAAGCACTCTTGGATAAATCTTGATCAATAATAACATATAAATCATAGCACAAATCCTTGGCTCTCGTTTTTCCATTGTTTCCTATCTTAGTGGCATTGATGAGAAAGAATGTAAATAGCAATTTACGCAAAAACCTCAAGGATTCAAGAAGGGATTTTGATTGAAAACGTTTTGGTGAAATGTTTTGTGATGGACATTTCTATGCCACAATGATTTATGAATGATAATTTTCAACATCGTGTCAGCGCCTATCGCTTCTTAATCAGCATATGCTAATATTTACCATCAATGCGATAATTTAGAAATTCCAACAGAGATAAACTAGATTAAAGGAAAGAGTTTGAATTTCGTGAAAAAGTCCCGTAAAATTGAAAGATTTTGAATTTTGTTTTTAATATTTTCATTACATAGAAAGATTTTTAATATAGAGAAAATATTACCTTGAATGGTAAACATTTATTTAATTGAAGGATTTTTATTTGGCAGAAATGGTCTAATGCATGCATGTTCTATTAAATGTAACGCTGTAGAATTTTTCCAAAACCTTCAATTTCTTTGAATCAGGCGTTCGATAACATGAAACGATTTTGAAATTTTTCATTTTGCAACAATTATTTATTTTAAATTGACGGACAAACGTGCGATTCGTTCAGGTGCGATTCGAAATCATTCCATTTTTTTTCCACGTTTATACGTTTTTGTTTTTTTAAATTAGCTTAGGAAAATGTAACGAAATGATACGAATCTACATTTTGGGATAATGTGCAGTAGTTTTCGAATAACTATTACTTATATCACGACTTGCATCCGCTATTCCTAGCGTTATAGGATTAAGTCGTATACCTCTTAAAAAAGAGTTTGCTTCTAAGTCTTATCTTGAAACGCGATGCTCAAATTTCATTTCAACACCAAAAAACGCGAATTTTAATCTTATCTCTGTCTCGAAATAAAGGCCAAAAACTTCGCAACCTAAGCTCAAAAAACTGATGTTTTGCAACAAAGAAAAACTTGTAAAGCAATGCATTATATTCTAATGCGTTTGTTTTCTGATCTTATCATTTTTCTGTGCAAGATAAACTCTATGCACACTTAAGAGGGCGATAAAACCTACTGCATTTACAGTACATGCACTTTATAACTGTCATGCAAAAAAACTAGGGAATTAATAATATTTAGACGGAAACAATCTTTCTCCACCAACATAACATCTCTCATCAATTTTATAAGGAATGCACGCGGTATGGAACGCCGTTTCGTACCACATTTCTCTATTTCGTGTCCATTAATTTAATTATTTTTGATTAAAAAATAGCTAAAGGGCTCAATAATAATACTAAAAATAATTAAGTGTTAAGCGACTGCGAATCGCACGTATTAAATAAACATGTTAAATGGAACGTTTTCAATTCTCACGTAAAATGGAGTGATTTCGGTTTCTCGTTTCATTGACTGCGTATTTTTTTTCAAAATAAATAAATAAATAACGAAGAAATACGAAGAATTTTTACGACTTTTGGTAAGAATCACGAATTTGCATCGAGAGGGATGAAATCCTTTCCGAGTAAGTGTTATTTATAACGTGAGTTGCTTCCGAAATTGCTGTATAAAGCTTGACTAGAAGTTATGAGAATTGCAAGGAGTAGCCTCTCGATTGAATCAACAGGTGGAAACGTAAACGTTGTTCAAACTAAGAATTGTGGGAAATGCGGGAATTTTCCAAAAGCGGAAATTGCACCAGCTCGCATTTGAGCATTATACAGTATATCATACATAGAATGAAATGAATTCATCTCTATTTTGACATCATGATCGTAAAAGAGATGCAGTCGAAACTCGAGGGACGTCAAGATGTGTTCGTGGTTTGTATTAAAAATTTGATGAGTTTCCTGCTGTACCGCCACTTAGTGCTACTTACAAGCATGTTCTTATGTTGGAGAAAGTTTACCCCCAACATTTACGTAAATAATGCGTTCATTTCCCAAAACGCGAATGAACGTAATTAAGTTGAAGATGGTCTACCATAACTTGAGTATATCATAAAACGTAACCTAACGCAAATAGTCATAGGTTGAATGCAGCCCACAATAATTTACAAATTGATAATGTTTCGGAAAAATTGTATCGTTTTGTAAAAAAAAAATATTTGAAAAAATCTCGTAGTTTTTGTTAATTATTTATAATTTTTAAAATCAAACAAACTATCTCATTGAAGACATATCGTTTTTAGAAAATATATTTATCGTTTATTTAGAAAATTCATATCGCTTTTGTTTGTATTGTTTGGGAAAAATTGCTTAATTTGTGGGGGGAAATTGTCTTATTTAACCCTGGTAATCGAGTTTGACGTACAAATGAAATCAAATCTTGGAATAATTATATTAAAAATAATACATATATCAAAAAGGTGTATTTTCTAAAAAAAACAACATACAAATACAATTGTAGAACTCGTTCTAAGGGATTTTCGGCCTCTATTTTTAATTGTTAAGATCTTACCAAACTGATTTTAACATTTCACTTCGCAAATTCGAGAAAATAGACAAAAAGTGTCACAATTGATAACCCTGCCGAATACACTATAATGTTACTTTCTGACAACATAAATGTTTACTTAATATGAGTAATCATCTTTCACGACATTGTTTATAAAGATTTGATCCTTTTATAATAAAAAGTTCACTTACTTATAAAAACTAACGTCTCCTAACGACAAAGGAACATGGATTTTCCATTATAGCGATTTATCAGGTATTTATTTAAAAAAGAGCTTTTGTAAAGCCCTTATTTCCTCGACAAATAGCTTTTTTTTAAATATTGGCTTATTTATCGAGAAAGGAAACATTATTTTCAATAGATTAAAGTACATTTTAAGAACATGGCCTAGGGTTAAGTTATCAATACAATTACTTATCTTTAAATGACACTTTTAATTATTATATTTTTAAAAAAATTAGAAATGGGACGATTTTTCTATTAAAATATAAAAATTATAATATATTAACAATTTAAATTATAAAAATATAAAAGTTTGTTGAAAATTTAGAACATTCGAAATCTTTGGAAAATTTTCGCGTTCTATGATTTGTAACATTTATTTAAAACATTCTCCTGTTCTGTAATTTAGAACATGTTCGCTTTCTATGTTTTGGAACATTTGGCGTTCCATGATTAGAATTATTTTTACCTTTTAAGATTTGGAGCATTCTCGCGTTCTATTATTTGAATCTTTCTATAAATTGATACATTTGTTTTATTCTGTGACTTTCTGTGATTTTGGAACATTTTTGCAATTATATTTGAAAATTAACGTACAAATACAACTAATTATTAAGCTCCGAAGAAAAGTTCAGTCGCTTTTCTTATAAACTAAAAAAATCGGCTCCTTACTTTGTTAATTTTAACATTTATTTAAATATACATGTAAATAGAAATAATGCGAAAACTTTTGCAATTCATCATAAAAAGCTAAAACAGTTCCAAATCATGAAACACCAAAACTTCCATATCATGAAAATATTTCGCGTTTTTTTTATGTTTAGGCTAACTTTATCGCAAATTTTTATGCAAACAATTTCTACAAAATTACGAAAGGAATCCAATGAAATTTTCATTTCCCAGATAAAATATCTTACATTTTTCACAAATTTGGGATGGTAATTATTTCATTACACTAATTTATTAAACAATTACAAATCATAGAACTCGAAAACACTCTCGTTTCATGCAAAGATTTTTCTTGTTTTTTTTTTTAAATTTACTTTGAATTTTTCATAAAAAAGTTTTTAATGTCTAACATAACGGATATAATAAGGTTGGAAATTCTCCTAATTAGAATAACACGTCGAATATGCAAAACTTGAAACTTACCTGTGATTTTTAATCCTATAGTAAAGTAGGCCTATTGTTTATTTTTTAAGTGATGCAAATTATTTCATGATATGCTTTTTTCCCCCAAAATTTTTAATATTACTGTTTTAAAACTGCATATTGAAAATAAGATATGTCAACTATGCATGCAAAACTTGAAACTTACCTTTTGATTTTCCGAAGAAATCAATGCGACGAATGATGAGTGCTCACTATCTCTCTTATATCTGATCCCTTTTTTTTCCAACTACACACTTTCGACGAGTGTAGTGTAGTGCAGTGCGTCTCGAAGCACCGAGAGGATAATTCAGTGTGATTTCCCCGATTTGCCTCTCGCTTATTTTTATAGCGGAAAGGAGAGCCAGGTGGCGCCACCGGCAGCTGGCGCGTGCAGCCTCCGCGTGCTGGGCTTATGACGCATCACACGCGACATAATACGTCATTTTCGAAGAAAATTATGTTTTTGGGGGGGAAATTTGGCTGTTACTCACGCGTTTCTAGCTTTTATGTTGCGGATAAAAACGGATGTTGTGGTCGATAAAACGCCAAAGATTGTCTAAAAACTTGTTTTTCTTGCCTTTATTCTCGGGAAATCCCCTTCTCGTAACTCATTTTTCGGTGATGGATGGTGATGGATGGAGACGAATGACATGCATGTAAAAAATCTCTTCGAAAATTGTCCTTCTCTTAGAAAAATATGTAATTTATATTAATTGGAAAAATGTGTTTTTTTTTAAACAAACGAACGGATCAGCTAGCTGTTATAAGTTTATCGTAAATACTTATAAAAGTTAATAATTTTTTGGAAAAAATAAATACTTTGGAGGAAAAAAATGCTTTGGAAAAAAATAATTTTATGGAAAACTTGCCGTTTTCAGAAAAGAACTTGGTGGCAAATTTGTTTCATTGATAATATCTTTGTCCATATAAGTTAAGTCGGGGGAGATCATTCAATGGAGTGTAGGTTAATGTGGTTTTTCTTGTTCATAACTTGAAGAACGATTATATACTATGGAGTTTATGAAAACGTAGATATCTTAATTTGTCCATAAAATGAGACATTTTCACACAATGGAGAGTGTCTATAAATGCTGATACGTGTATCTTTGTCCGTAAATTGAGTAGGCCCGTAACAGGAAGCATATAAATGCGGATATAACTTGTAATACGTACGTATGTTAAATATCCCTAAGTCGGGATTAGTTGGTAATTTAGTTGTTTGCTGAAGGCTCTTTAATTCGCCTTTTATTGGGGGTCATTGCGATGTTGGCCTCTCCCTCCTCTTCCAAATTCTCCGAATTACGCAATTTAGTCGAATTAAGAGTAAAATCCTGTCGTCCAAGAATGAACGACTAATTGATGTCCAACACGTGTTTCGCATTACGTACATTTCGAAAGTCGTAAAAGACGCTGCTGTCAACGTCGCTGTCACGCCAACTGCTTTTGGACGTGGGACATGGGATTATTTACGAATTGCATTAACAATAACACCAATAATGATAATAATAATAAGGATAATGGACATGTGTCTCAACCCCTTAATTGCATCAGTAGGATTGTATTAATTATTGGTGCACGAACATGCCGCCATCTTGGGAGGACGCTAATGGATTTCTCTGTACGAAGCACTCTGCAAGTGACATCTTTAGTGCCCGCGGAAAAACTTCGCTTCCGGTTTGACAAACGCTCGCTGCGAGGGAAATCAGGTAGGAAGAAGATGTGGTCAAGGATACCATTGTGACACGAGGATGCCAAAAGGTTTGGCCACGTGACGTGAGTGGATCAAAAACAGTATGCATAGGTTATGAAGATGTTGACGCTCGTTTCGTTTGATGATCCATCCAAACCAGTTTGAAGAAGTTTCTCATTTGGTCAACAATCTTTAAATGTTTGGAGATCTATCTGATTTGACCATCAGTCTATAAGAATTTGACAATCAGAAGAATTTGAACCACAGTATGTTTGAACCATGAAAATCAGTCCATTTGGAAAATGTGGGTCTCACTTTGCCATCAGTACACTGATCAGAGATTGCATTAATTGATCAAATCCTACATTAATTTGGACACCATTCCATGGGCGTTTGGAAACTTTTCTCATTTGGTCATCAGTTTCAAAGTGTTACTCGTTTGACCATAATTCATAAAAAATCACAATCATAAGAATAGTTTGGATGGCTTTCTCATATGGCCATCAGTCTATAGAAGTTTGGAAACCTCTATTATTTGGTCATCAGCATGATCAGCCCAGAAATGCTTAGATAGTTTTCTCGATTAGCCATCAGCTAGTCCATAAGAGTTAGTAGATCTCTCTCATTTTCCCATCAGTACTTAAAGAGTACTTAAAGACCTCTTTTGTTTGGCCATCAGTCCATAAGACTTCGGACAATTTTCACATTTGGTCAATAGTCCATAATACATTGGACTTTTCTCAATTGGCCATCGGTAATCAAACTTGTGGAGACATTTTCCCGTTGACCATCAGTCCGTTAGGGTTTGGAGACTCATGAAGTCTCCAAATTTGAATATTTTCATGAACTACGAGCAGTTTGAGATGGCGTCAACCGTACGCCCACGCTTCGGAGGACGTTACAGCTGCTCTTAATTTCACACGTTTATTTATTTTCTTTTCATTTTTTGATTGATGTATTTATGAGCTTTCCTCGCCCTCTCTATTGTCGTTGCACTCATACCTCACCAATTTGACGCCGTTTTAGCGTCAATTAAAAAGCGGCATATTCCCGTAGCTATTTGTTTTGAGCTCAGTGGAAAAAGCCAGCTTATTCGTTGACCAGCTGACAGATTATTTGGGTTTTTTTTTTGTTGCGAAAAGTGCTTTTTCGTAACAGATAAAATTAATGTCGCCTTCGAGCCTCTGTCTCGTTTGATTCACTCTAGTTGTGCTGTCAAATAAACGTCCTGCTAATTGAGATGAAACTGCGACGATAGAAGCAGCGATTGTTAGCCCAGCGACACCTGGGGGAATACACATGCAGCGACACCTGTTGAGGCCGATGGGCGAGGGTCGTCCATACAAGACACGGAGCAATATTTTTTTTTGAAGAGCCTTTTAAACATTTTATCTGCTAAATATATTTAAAAACACTCGATGCTATGTTTTTAAGCACATTTTCATCTACATGTACGTAAACATATGTACAACTTGTAATGACCGTAAATGGGTGTACGTACGTGCGAATTTCATTGTCCATAAGCTGATGAAGCGTTATAAAATTGGGTGATAAGCGAAGTATATTTAAAATTATAACGAGTACACCGCTACATTACAGGAAAGCTTGATTCTTAAAACAAACCAGGTCCTAGAGCTTTCTTGCAATGTAGCGGTGTTATGCATGGGTGCAAACATACAAGAAGCCCAGAAGTCCTTTGTTGTGTACGTGGTGATCGATAATTAAATGTTGCAAATGGAATCACTATACTTATTTTACACGCCCTACAACTTTCTTTGTAGCTATTACCGTTTAAGAGATAGGACCTAAAGACCCTTGAAATGGGCCTTGGGGCTAAATGTTTTGGGCACCATTAAATTCAGCGCCCCATGGAACGTTCCTATATGTCCCCATTGTCTGATTTTTCATTTTTGAACCCATTCTGGAGATTTCTGTATAATTGGGTGAATGAAATTGTGGATATCGTTGTCGTTAAACTATTTACATTTAAAATTGGTATAATTGGGTGTTCGTAAAGTGAAAATATTGTTGTTCGTAATTTCAAAATGTATTTCCAGTAAATATACAGTACTTGGATACTCGCGTTACATGAAAATAATATATTTTTAGTTGTGTCACTTCTGAGGCGAGGATGCGACATCTTAAAGTAGCAAACATAGATGTGTTTTGTGTCACAAAATGCGCTTTGTTTCAAAATGACATGACCGTGTCTTGAATTATCATGCGTAGAAATTTTAAGGTTTGGTTTGGTTAGAGTACACGTACTTTGTTTCACAAAATCCTCCATCTTTAAAAAAAGTTTTTTCCCAAATTTCCAAATAAATTTAAGAATGTGACGACATTGACACGTTCAATTCCCAAAATGGTCCAAAAAAATCTGAACCTCGTTTCTTATCATATTTATGTCGAACAACATGATAGATGCCCTTTCTGCATTTTCTTCTTAAGTTATTACTAAGCAGAAAGTGCTTCGCGTGTCTAGATTACAACGAAAATGCGAAAAAATGCAGCAAAAGCTAGGATTGATTATCCGAGGATGATGAAGGCCTTGAAAGGTCAAGCTTAAACTGGACAGAATGCTTTTAACGTGGACGTATTAGATCGAGATGCTAATGGACGTGTGGTCATTGAGGGTCATCTACGCATGATCGTGGACTAGATTAACAATGGGATCCTCCATAATCAACAAACTTTACCTCTTTGTTCCCATAGTGACGACACGAGTTTTTGAAACACGAAATTTTCAGAAATTTCACTGACAATTTGTAAATTTGTCTGGAATGAAATTTTGTGCAAAATTGTCTTACCAGTCCTTTTTGTTTAAAACATATAGTTTTAGCAAAAATAAAGTTTTGAGGATTGGTCGTTACAGAGGTTATTAACCAGACATATTCTTCGTTTTATTTTTATCTATGTTTTCCATATTTCGTGGAAAAAATTAACCCATTTTTGTGTAAATTTTAACTGAGAGGCGGTAGGAAGTCGATTCTGACTATACCTACGTACGATTTACTGAATAGCTTTAGATTCAATATTATACGTATATTGCTGTAAAAAAAAGATATGAAGGCGTTGATTTCATCATTCAAATCAGTTCCAATTGAAATCTGTACCCTATTTATGACATTCTCATAAATACTATAATTTAAAAAATAATTTAGCGAAGATGAATATGGAAATAACTGGGTCAGTTTATTATTTCATTATGATTTTTTTGTTGGAAAAATTCAGTCTTTTTTTATTTTATTTGTTGAAACATAATTATGTTAAAACTCGTATATTTAAAAGAACGTTGAATAATTTACGAAAATTCATTTTTTTAGGAAAATTGCCTCGATTTTTATTAGAAAGTCGTGTAGATTTTGGAATAAAATTGTATAAATTAGAAAAAAGTTATTTTTCGGAAGAAAATACATCGTGTTTTGATATAATGATTTTATTAAAACAATAATGTTAAACATAAATGTACTATACATTTTATAATAATTTTATAAAATTAATGATCAGCTATATGTATTTAATTACATCGAACATTTTCCATTCTTTTACGATTGCTTCGAGCTAATAAAATTGCTTATTGAAAAATATACCAAATTTTCCGCTAAAATCTCATAATGAATTACACGACCTTGAGAAAGGTAATCAAGGTCACGCATTCAGAAAGTGGGACCGTCTCGAAAATACAACTCGAAATGATGAATTTAATAGAGCTTCAAGCAAACGCAATTTGGGCAACAGATTTTCTGAGCGGCCCTCGTGGCAATGGCAAAACTCGCGTTTTAATTTCCGGAGTTGACCAAAACAGGATCATTCGTTGACCAAATTCAATAATGAGGGCGCGTTGGGAGTTTATAGACACTTTATAGACAATGATGGAGAAACAATAGAGATGTCAAAGGAAACTGGGCTCCAAAACTATATATAGGGACAATGAACGAATAGGAAATGAGTTTTTTTAAATAAATTTTAATGATACGGTATATCGATCAACTGTTATTAAGAGGTAGGGAGTGTACTAGTAATCTATGGAAATTATTTGCGAAGATTCTTTTAGACATCAAAGAAAATATTTTTAACTGCGGTTAACGAAATTTACAAACTAGGAAATGTGAATGTCACATTTTTAAATTAAAAATTTTAAAGCATGAAAATACCTGTACTGTAGAATCTCTATTATATGAACCTCTGTTATATGAACTCATCAGCACTTGGCTACTGCCGACCAGACGGTGCTTTTTTTGCCTGGCGCAGCCTCGCAGGCCTCAACCTTAGGAAAATGAATTCAAAAACGCAAAAATTCCTCTTGTTTACAAAAATCAACCTAGTGCATGGATGAACCGGGATGTTTTTGTAGACTAGTATGATAACACATTCATACTTTTCGATTTTTTGATGTATGAACTTTCGATTATGTGAACCACCTCTGGTCCCAATTAGTTCATATAAAAGAGGTTCGTTCTACTGTATTTCAAACATTGAAAACTATTTCCAAAATTGGACATTAAATTGACAAAAGATAGGCAATAATGGAAAAAATACAAGAAATTTACCATTATTTTAAGATATGACTGCATGCAGTAATTCAAAAATTGGCCGTTTTTCAAAAATTGAAAGCTATTTATGTAATAGAAATAATGACAGCAATTTCAATAATTAACAGTTATTTCAAAAATTGGAAGTTATTTCAAAAATTGACAGTTTTTAAAAAAATGAAAGTTATTCCATTAATAAAAAAACCAATTAACAATTATTTAAAAAATTACTAGTAATTTCAAAAGTACAAAAAATTAACATTTAAAATTGACGAAGAATAACTCTCTAAAGGTGAGACACCCACCTGGAGTAGGGTTCAATTGTTTGATGTTATTTTTGTATAAAAAACTGACGAAGTTTTCATAAACTTAATATTACTTTTTTTTTTAAAAAAAAACTTTTTTTCTATGCGTTTTGAAAAATAGCGACCATTTTAAAATTTGAGAATTATTCCAAAATGCAGGAAATAAGACAGTTATTGAAAAATCGGCAATAATTTTAAAGTCAATAAAAGTTATTTCAAAAACTCAATAAACGAAATTTTGAAATTTCATTTTGTTCAAAAAATTGAAAAAAGTTTTTCGACTGAAAACTTACAAATTTTTCGTACTTTGAAATCCCTTAAAATCGGGCAATAAAAATGCCTATAGCGTTTCATCCTTTAAAGAACTCTTAAACTAAGACAAGAAGCCGGAAATGGGAGTTCATTACGTAAATGAACTTGCATTCTACTAAAAATGAGGTGTTTTTTGCCAGGATAATCAACTGAGATGAGAAAGAGCTCATCTTTACATTGACAATGGCGGCTTCAATTTCGCTAATGAAAAGGCGCTATTGTGGAAAATTTTACGTATCCCAATATTAATTTCAAACTTTTTTATCATGAAAACATAAAAAAAACTGAATATATTTGCTATAGAAATGCGCTGTTACTGACATTTTTTGATCAGGATAAATGCTTGCGTGGGTTAATCATAATAGTAGTAATATGCTTTTCATATATAATTAACATAACATTTTCTATCATCAAAAGTCACATTGTGAGTTCGAAAAGTATATTTTCGTTGTCATTATTTTCAGAGCATTTCAAAGCATTGAAATGTTAATGTAAAATATCGAAATACGAAAATACTAAAATTCTGCAAAAATTGTTATAAATCCATAAAATCGTTCTGTATATATAAAGTCGGGCACACACTAGCCACCAAGCCAAAAGTAAAAACCACAAACCCCAAACTTTCAACGTGAATTAGTTTCCATAAAAAAAACTACAAACTAATTTTGCAAAACCTAAGCGTAGCTAGCTATACACTGCAGCAAACCATATTGACAAAACTGAGCAGACGACAGAGGAAACACGATAAATACGATATGCTGCCGTCTGCAGTATCATCGATATCGTGCAAACTAAGCGTTGATAGCAGCGCCACCGCCAAAAAGTTTGCTTATTTCCCTTTCATCTCACCGACACTCGACGGGAACGCCAAACTTATAGTTTGCAAACTTGATTTTCTAGGTATTAGCTTGGCAAAAACAGTTAGCTATGCCATTTTTTTCGTTGCCACAAACCAGAAAAGTTTTAAGTTTAGAGTTTTTAGTTTTGGTTTGGTGATAGTGTGTACCCGGCTGCATGGCTTTAAACCAATATAAAAAAAATATAATCGTAAAACCTGCATGCTTTCATTTCCAGAAAAATCAAAACACTGTCAAATTTATGCATATACTAGCTGTGCCCGGCCACGCGTTGCTGTGGCTTAGTCTAATTCCTCTATGATACCTCCTTGGGGGGGGGGGGGGGG